>SKCR01028746.1:0-164824 GCA_019454045.1 Zanthoxylum bungeanum | reverse complement strand
AAAAGAGATTTTAGGTGCCAGCCTTAGATTCAATAGCTCACAATCTCACCTTAGGGTAGATGTCCCTTAGGTAGATTTCCTTACAGGATAGACATATACCAGTCGGGCGGGGGTAGCCACAATTGGAACTTAGTCTTAATGAATTCAGATAACTTGGTTAACAGAGGAATATAGTTAATTGGGTTATTTTGGGTGTTTGCATCTGACCATCGGAAGAGGCTTTTGCATATCTTTGTATTCCAGGTTAACAAACTAATTTATTACACATATATAAGAGAATCAATTCATCATTAGAACACTATTGTGCGGTATTACCACCCTAGATGTTTATTTTCTTTATTATTAATTTCCTTTATTTTATTTTGTATTTTTATTTATTTAGCAAATCCACATTCAACCAACCAATCAAGCAATCATTCATTTCTCACCTTAATTAGATACCTGTAAATAAATGGAATCAATAATTAATAATAATAGTAAAAATTAAGTCCTCGTGAGATCAATATTTTTATACTACTTGAGCGATACGTGCGATTGCATTACGTGTGTGCTTGATCGGTGGTAAACCACACATAACGCAAGCGCACATATCGCTCAAGTAGTATAAAATGTATTGATCCCACAAGGACTTAATACCTAAGCTATTAATTTACGAAGCTAAATGTCTACAAGTATCTAATTGATTTATTTTTAGTTGGATGGTGATTTTAAACTAAAGACAGGTAATTAAAACAATGCGAAAGTAATTTAAAGGAAAAATCAATATTATAAAATTATCTACGGTTGTGAATCCTTCCAATATCTTTTAAAGATAAAGTGATTATCTAATGTTTGTGCAATATATCGAAACACGAAAATGTGCAAAAGCCTATTCCGATAGTCAGATGTAAATACCCAAAGTAACCCAATTAACTATATTCTTATTTAATTAAGAAACTCCGAATTCATTAAGTTTAAGTTCCAATTATTGTTACCCCCGCCCGAGAGGTATATTCTTATCCTGTAAGGAAATCTACCTAAGTGACATTTACCCCAAGGTGAGATCGTGAGCTATTGAGTCTAAGACCAAACCTAAAATCCATTTTCCAAGTTCATTTTAAGTTTACCAAATCAATCTTATTAATGGCCAGTTAACAAGAAGCATTAAGACTATAATCCCTTTTCCAAGTTCATTTTAAGTTTACCAAATCAATCTTATTAATGGCCAGTTAACAAGAAGCATTAAGACTATGACTCAATAAATAAACCAATATATTACCTAAGACATAAAATAACCAACTTATAAACTGGTGATATTGGAATTCATCACAACCTTAGATACGGTATTTAGTTACAACCCATATCCAAGATTATTAAAAACTTATATAAAGAAAATGACATAAAATAAAACTTGAATATAAAAAGGTAAAATAAATAATGAAATAAAATACTGGGGTTAGAGGATCCAATTTTATTACTTATAATTTAGAAATATCCATTATTATAATATATAAATTGCATGACATTACCAACCGACCATATAGGCGGTATCCTGATTAAGTCATATTTTTTATTAATTCCAACCGACTATAAAGGCGGTATCCAATTAAGTCAGGTTAAAATCAATTTAATTAAGTCCAACCGACCATAAAGACGGTATCCTATTAAGTCAGGTTTTAAGATAGTTTATATATTATAACTAAGGGAGATTAATCTAAATTATAATAATAAAATCTTTACCTTTCACCCCAGCAGAGGGAAGTTACCCACTCATACTTTAAAGTAAAATAAAGAAAGATCTATTGCTTAAAATAAATGTTAAATACAAGAAAGTTGTAAATAAACAAACAAGATACAATCTTCTTACTATTCTTAAGGAAATCCCCAGAAGAACGTATGAAAATTTCAAATGAATTTGGCCTCAATTTATAGGAAAATTTTATCCTTGCGCGTCGCGACACGCCGTTGATTCTTGCCACGTGTACGCGACTTTGACGAGATGATGACACGTGGCTATCGGCAGAATTATTGGCTCGGCGTCGCTACGCGTGAAGACTTCCGCGTCGCGATGCTGACGTCATGTTGACGTAAAGAATGATGCATGTCGGCAGAGTGAATTATTGTGATGACATAATGATGATGCAGGTACTGATGTGGCACTGACATGGCAATGATGAGTGTCAGTAGTATAGTGTTTGTGGTGTGTCGCGACACAGAAGATGTGCGAGTCGCAACGTGTGAAATTATAGTTTTGCCCTTTTGTCTGTTTTTCTCTATTTTTACCCTGATTTGATTTCAGTGAATCCTGAAATCTTATTTATCTAAAAAATACACAAAACACATCAAAATATTCACAAAAATCGAAAAACTAAACAAAATATTAAGTAAAAGAGGCGGTAAATATTGATATATTTTCCGCTTATCACTATCTCCAACTTTTCCAATAACGATGTTCAATGCAATCCCCACCATCACAATAACACATTTACATAGACAATTCTCTGAACTTCAATATTCATATACTAGAGCCAACCACAATCCCCAACCTCTTATATACTATTAGATCAAAGCATGCATACTAAAGCCTTAAAAGTTTCAACACTAAATCAAATTCTTCTCATAATAAACATCATTCCATGTACACTTCATCATTACTTTCCATAAAAGCAACAACAACGCATCCTCTAGAAATAATGACACATCGGATCGGATCAGATCGGATCGGATCTGGCTCCAGAATCTAATCAAATCTTGTTTGGTTGGTTTGTCGAATTCCGGATCGGATTAGATAAATTTGATAATTATCGGATCGAATCGAATTTTATCCAATTTGATAACATATCCAAATCCGATAAAGAATTTGATTTCATAACGGATTCGAATCCGATTTGATAATAAATCCGATAGTATATTCGATTTGATAACAAATCTGATTCGATAACGGATCCGATTTGAAAAATTGATCTGAAAATTTATAGATTCATAACAATTTTATCAAATCGGATCGGATAACTTAAAATTAAAATCAATTTTATCAAATCGGATCTGTTATCGAATCAGAATCGTTGATCAAATTGAATCCACTATCAGATTCATTATCAAATCGGATGCTCTATCAAATTCAGATCTGTTATCAAATCAAATTTATCTGATTTGTTAAGAGATCAAACCAGATCGAATAAATATCATTTGATTTGATAGTTATCAGATCAAATCCGATCCGATCCGATAATGACTCAAAATCTTATAGAACTAAACAAACCAACTGTTATCGAATCGTATCGGATTCGGATTCGGTCCGATCCGATCTGAATCTGATAATGCCCACCCCTACACAATTCCATTCTTATACTATCATGAAATGCACAATCATGCATACTAGCAACTTAATCAAAGCTAATTAAGCAATTCCAAATCCTAGAGTTTACAAGCAGCGAATTTAGGTTATATTTTATTTGTCCCAAAACTGGAAAAAAAAAAGAATATGAAAAGAGAAAGGGGAGCTTACCATCTTGAATCTACCACTTGACATGAAAAATGTAAGCCTTATCAAGCAAAAATGGAGTAAAGAGAATTCCCCAATTTTCTTTCTTTCTTTCTTCACGTTTTTGGCCCTTTTTGAAAAACTTGATTTTTATTCTATAACATGTGTTGATGTTGATTTTGATGTTAAAAAATAATTTTGGGTGTTTTTGAAGTGTTTAGGGAAGACCGGAAGAAATTAGGGTAATAGACCCTAATTCCTTCAGCTCACTGAAAAGTGAGCTGAAGGAAAGTAAAAAGAAACAAAAAAAAAATGAAGGAGCTGTGCGCGCGCTAATTTTATTTTAGCTCATTTTTTAGCATTCGGACTCCGATTCAACCCCGATTTTTTTCTATACACTTGTAATGGAATATAGTATTTCATTAAATAATTTAAAATTACACCCATACTTGATATCCATGGGTTACACTCATTTACGTTGTGCGGGGTACCAATCCGACCCTAAGGGTTCCACAACTGTCCCAACAGAATGGTATCAGAGCAAGGCTTAACCATACAATACATATTTTTGTTAGTGTTCCTAGAACATGCCAAGGATCTAATAAGCATGTAAAGGTGTTCATAAATTCAAAATAAGTTGCGGAATATACTTACAATGAACGGATTTGAGCTTTAAAATTTTGAGAAGAGATCTCCAAGATCCAATCTTTAAGTGATGATTCCAACTCTTGAAGTAGTTTCCCTATCACCTTAGTTGATTTCTCCAAGTGCTAGCTTTGTGATTTTGCCACAAAATCAAAGAGAATGTGGAAGGCCATTCACGCCCAAGCTTGAGAGTATTAGGGTTTTTCTTTTGTTCAAAGTGTGTCAATTGTGATGCATACACAAATGAGAGAGAGAAGGCTTTTGGTAAAATCGCTTTTACCCTTTTCACCTAAACAAGGTGGTTGGGTAAATGGTTTTGCCAAAACCATTCCAAGGTGGTTGGAAAGTGGATGGTATGGCATAAATGCCAACCACTCTCCCAATTACTACATTTAAAGTGGGCCCCACATTTGAATTCAAAATTCAAATGTCTCTACGAACATTTGCCGCGGCTCGGATCCGTTTAATCCGATTAAACGAATTCTCATCGCTAAATAATTAAATCTAGTTTAATTAAATAACGATGCCTCGCAAATATTACGAATGTCGTCTACGAATTAATTCTAATTAATTCGTTCGTTCATATTAAAGTCCGACTTTAATTTCGTAATGAAATCCAATTCATATTAATATATCTGATATATTAATTTTAGCCCATACGAATAAATTAAATAGAAAAATAAATTTAACTATTAAATTTATTCTACCGATTAATTCCAAATTAATCGCGTTCTCTCTCTTCCGAACACATTTAATCCCAGATTAAATAATACCTCAATTAATCCTAGATTAATTTTCTCCATCTTAATTAATCCCAGATTAATTTTCTCTCTTAATTAGTCCCAGATTAATTCAAATTTAAATCAACTGTCATCGGTGAATCTTTGGGAAGCGACCCAAGAGATCCCTGGATATGTTGGCTGTAAATACGGTCATCGGAATATCCGAATACGTGCGTACCTCGTACCACGTGCTTACCGATTTACAAGACATGGTTGGCTTTTAGCAAAGCACCATGCCTACCCAATTCTCCAGAAATATTCTTACTGGAATATATAATCTATGGCAGGCGTAGTATACGTAGTATTGCGTATTGCGATCCAGTATCGGATTGTCACGTGCTAGGCCTAGGGCTGGAATGTGTCTGCCCCGTACGAAGCACATGTCGGATGTCTGGTAACTAGTCTCTATTATCGGATATACATGACCTAGTCATAATATCCTGATGACTGCAGTACTTAAGAGCACTAGTACCGTATCCTACGTGACATCATCTCCACTATGACTGAAGTGATACTTCCGTCTTGACATCACACCCAATACACTACGATTCTCAATATACCCAGTAGAGGCGTATAAAGAACTGGTTAAAGCCCTGGACGACCAAAACTAAAGCATACCGATGGTCACAAGTATTAGCGATGCAAGTCTCAGGTTAAGACCAAATACACCTACCCTGATATCGGACTTCCATAGACACATAGTCATACTAACAATGGAATTCCGAGGGGTCTATCCAGAGCGAAGCTGTTTTCCATACCATCGGTAAAACACAACCTCCTATCACACTTGCATGAGTATCCTATACCCAAATATATGAGAACTATGTCGTTATGATCTCACATAACGCGCACAAGTATAATACTAGTCTATTCCGCATTATCGATGTCCAATCTCGATAATACTACGACTAGGGATATTTAATGATTAATCCTTCGAGGACTGATATTGTCTCATATCATCTCAATCCAGGAACTAATCATAGGGACCTCCTATCATTTATACATCTAGGTGATCTAATCACAAATGATAAGAGTGCAATCTCCTTGTCACATAGTTAATTTGTACAACAACACCATGATCTGTACAAATAGTGACGCTATGGGTCATAACTGTCCAACAATCTCCCACTTGGCCTATAGCCAGTCACTCGAGTTTCTTACACCCGAACTATGTATGGTTCGCTCAAACTGCTGAGGAAAGGCTTTCGTCAGCGGATTTGTATGATTATCGTCTGATGCAATTTATTCGATCATCACATCGCCAGGATGTATGATTTGAACGAATCAGATGAATAGTCGAAGTATATATCTGGATCGTTGATGAGACCATTAATTCTTTAGCTTGTGTTGATGCCTAGCTCAGCTGCTAACAGAACTATATCTAATCTAATTAGATTTATTGTCGACCCAAATGGCTTCTATTGCTGCCTCAGCAGCAGCAATAACCCGCATTTGTTATTTATTCGGTAACAGCATCTTTCTTGGAAGATTTCCATCTTACTGTACCGTTATTCAAACTGTATAGTACCGTTTAGCGACTTAAAGTCATTTTTATCGGTTAGGAAACTTGCCGCTGTGATCCCAGTCACTTCAAGTTCTCCTTCTCCATAGATTAAAAAATCATCTTTAGTTCTCTAAGATACTAACGGATGTTCTTAATATCAATCCAGTGACTATCACTTGGATTGACCTATTTGTGAATCCATATGCTCAAAGCATATGAGACACCAGGTTGCGTATATTTTTCAATGTAAGAGTTCTCGCAGAGTGTCAATAACCTCTAGATCTAACTCAGTAGATCTTTATTCCTAGAATAAAGGTTGTTACTCCCAATAATTCTACGGAGAATTTTAATGAAAGCCAAGCTTTCACCGATCGTAATATGGGAACATCATTTCCAAGAAATGACATATCATCATTAATTAGGACATCATTGTCAGTGCGCTCCCACTAACCTCCTTATATACACAAGAATCATTTCATTTTGAATTAAGTCATACACCATTATGATTACATCAAAACGTTAGTTCCAAGAACATAATGTTTACTTTAATCCCTCTATGGATCGAATAACCTGCAAACCTTGTTTGCTAGTTTTGGTACGACAAAACCGCCAGGATGTTGTAAACATCCTTCAAAAGGTTTCCTTTTCAGGAAAGGGATTTTTCGATTCAGCTGCCATATTTCATAAATGAAACATGCAGCATCAGCAAGCATTATTCAAATGGATTTAACGTGGCAATATGTAAAAGATTTCGTTGTAATCAACACAATGTTGATAACGATACCTTTCCGCTAAAAGCCTAGCTCAGTACGTTGGTATGCTGCCATCCACGTATGTCTTCCTTGAAGACTTATATAGTACCAATAGGCACAATGCCTTGCGGTACAACAACTAGTGTCCAAACATAGTTGATATACATGGAATCCATTTCGGACTCATGGCACTTTGCCATGATAGGGAGTTGATACCTTGTATCACTTCCTCATACGTAGTCAGTTCGTTTTCCCCAATAAGATTGACATCTTTATGAGGTGAGATCAGAAACTCATACCCAGGTTGTTTTCTGACTCTCTCCGACTTACGCGGTTCTTGTGTATTCGAAGATTACTGGTACAGTTTCATCCTTGATGAACTGTTTTTGTTCCATTAAGGACTTGGTGCCTTGAATAATATAACTCTGATTTTTCATCGAGTTTTACTATCCTCACACTTACCATAGCATATCGGTATTCCTCTTAGGAAAACCGCATGGTGAGCAACAATTACATCGTCTAGTGAGTTGTATAAGTACTATACTTTGGTTTCCTTAGGATAACCAATTACATTAGGCACTTATCCAATTTGGGTTCTAGTTTGGTATCATCCAAACGTATGCCTAGCATTCCCAAATCATCAGGAGTGAGAAAGCCTAGTTTCTTCCTGTTCATATCTAATATGAAATCTGTCAAACAGATTTTCATGGAACCTTATTCAAAATAAGTATTGCGCTGTTAAATGCTTATCTTTTGAAGGAAAATGGTAGCTCAGAGTGACTCATGAATAACCTTATCATGTCCATCAAAATTTGGTTTCTCCGTTCGGACACACCGTCAAATTGACGTGTTCCGGGAGGAGTCCTTATTGAAAGAATACTATACTCTTTCAAGTATTTGAGAAACTTAATGCTTAAGTATTTTCACCATGGTCAAACCGTGATGTTTTAATACTTTATCCGATCTGTTCGTCTATTTCGTGTCGAAACTCCAAAAGTTTTCGATTTGTGTTCTTCAAAAGAAACACAACCATAACGCGATGCCACATCCGTAAAGGTCACGAAATATTCATATCCACCTCTAGCCTAGCTAGACATGGGCCCACTTACCTCACTATGAACAAGGGCTAATAGATCGGTGGAACTTACACTTTTACCAAGTAAAGGTGTTTTAGGTACTTTACCTAATAAACTAGATTCGTAGACATCATTTGAATGGAATCAAATCCGTCCTAGTATCCACTATTCAAAAGTGTGGATATACGAGTCTTGTTTAATGTGTCCCAGACAGCACTGCCACAAATAAGTCTCATCTGATCAAATCAGTTTGAGCTACTTGTTTGTCATGTTATATGTTTGAGATTTATTTATATTCAAAATATAAATACTTTTATTCACATCTAATGTGTTTATCTCAACATCATATTTATATAATAAAACACTTTATTGTTCTAGAATATAAAGGCACACTCGCAAGGAGTTATACTCGATATAGAGATAATGTTTCTAGTCAAACTAGTTACATTATAACAAAATTCCTAATTTAAGTACAAAGCCAAAGGGTAGTTCCTAAACTTAGGTATCTACGGTTGAAACAGCGACTGTCGTCCCGTTTCCAATTCGCAGATTAATCTCATCTGAAGTCAGTATCCTGCTCACAGCAGATTCTACACATCAATGCATATTTATGTATCACACTAAGTATCTAAAATCCAATTTTAATACTAGTAGTGAACATATTTATGACAAACATATTTGAAGTCAGAACCTTGTCCTGTCTTCTATTCCTTCATGTCTGCTTTGTCCATACGGCAGTCATGCTTCGATGACCCCGTTTGCCACAAGTTAGGCAGACATCTTGGGATATGTCCTTTATCTTCCTAGAAGATTATAATGATTTTGCCTTTGCCCTTTTCATATTCCAGAAGTCTTTGGCCAAGCCTTGGCCTTCTAGAATATCGAAGTAGGGTGCGCCTTGCGCTTCTTGCCTTATTGCAAACTTTGACTTTGGTCTCCTTGAGAATAGTCATTAACTCTCCAAGAGTTGTTTATTGCAATTTAATACTTCTAAGATCTAAGAATAGATCTATGAAGATCCTTCAATTTCATTATCATACTTTAAGGATCTAATCCTTACTTCTGATTAAGAAATTAAGGAGTCATTATGGCAAGCATAATGGATTAAACATTAAAGTTATCATCACAAGAATCTTCCAAATATCATGCTCTACTATTTGCTTAACTCTGGGCTTAGGCCTAATATGTTATTTTATCAAATAAAGTAACTTATTAGTTTCCAGGACCATCCTGAAATTTTATTCCCAATTTGAAAATTAAAGTTTGTTTAAACACATTTTCCCTAGGATAATGTTTTAAACATTAATCTTTCAATTTAATCTTGATTCTAATAGTCCAACTATTTAATCAACGATTTCAGGTACAATCTAATGTAATGATTACTATAGTCTAACTATATAACTTATTACAATTTTATTGGTTAAAATCAAATATAAATTGATTACTATAATCCAATTATATAATCATTATAAATGATCGGTAAAATCCAAATATATTGATTACTATAATCTAATTATATAATCAATTATAAATGAAGTAGTTTGAATACAGTCCAACTGTTAAATTAAAACAAGAATAAATATTAGTCCAACTAATATATAATTTATTTGACGAATGATATTTGATTGAGCGCGTGTGGCAAGTAACTAAATGAATATTGCAAATCTAATACTTGCCTCCCACTATTTTTCGGCGAGCCTCTAACCCTTTTGTTGAGTACTCGGGAAACCTTGTTTCCTAGTGGGCTAGGATCCCGTTAAATAACACACAATCTTGACTTTGGCCAACAAATTGTATGATACTTAACTAGGTAGATCTCTAAGATCAATTGGATCTCATCCAATTCCTAGATCCGGTAGGTGGACATCCAAGTCCGAAACATATATACAATATATATGCCAATATATCCAAATATTTTCCTTTTTCCTCTGAATCAACCCAGCCTTGGCTTTGGCACAACAAACTTAATGATCCCAGTTAAGCGGAACCCATTGACATGGAAAGCTTCGTAATCAATGTCGATGGACAAGAAGTGACCTTGACTTTGGCCAACAAATCACAACTTGGACAAGACACCGATATAGAACAAAACTCTCATGATTCAAACACATCCGCAATTGACAAAGGTCTTGACTTTGGCCAACAAACCAATGCCAACTTTGGATCTTAAGTAAGAATCACTCAACGGAAGGAAAAACGCTTAATATTGTTTGAGGGTTTTTCGCGTGCAAATTGGCAACCAATTTATTATCTTTGTTAAGGTCTCATCATCATACACCCTTAAACATGCATTCTAAATACATAATAAAGCGCGTATAAATAAATAAATTAATAATGATATACGGATGGATATGTCACAAATTGTTCCTAGAACAAATCACTCCATTTCCTCTCCCCGGCTAGAACTATTCTAACTTCTACCCAATTACAAAATACAATAAAGAAACCTCATTTACATTGAGGGGAATAGGTGAGAAGAGAAATACAATGAGAGAGAAGATAAAAGGCTGGACACGTAGGTCCAATTTAATAAATTCTAAACTTATTACAACAATTTCCAAAACTGTCATTGCCCTTCTAATATTCATCCGATATACATTATTCACACAACACATTCATGTATTCATACAAATCATGTTATTCAATCAATCTAATCCAATTAATTAATCTTTGAATTAATGATCATCCAATGTTCAAACAACGATTTGATTTGCGCGAGTCAAACTCGTTTAAGAATAAATACTCAAAGTAAGTATTCTTGAATTATATCGAACTACAACTTTAAATCCAATTTATTTGTATTCAATACTAATTCCAATTTAATTCCAAATTAAATATTTACACTTATTTATTTTCCTTAAAGACTTGGATTCCAAATCCAATCTTAATGGGTCTCAAAGGCCCATTAACATCCAATGTCAATTCAATTAAAGTCCAATGGGCTTTTAATTGATTCTTAAGGCATGGGCTTTGGCCATAATGGATCAAACCCAAAATGCCAAGGCCAATAGGAATCACCCTATTGCCAACAAATCAATTTAGGCCCAATTAAATTCTTTAAAGGGCCAAGTGATGTATTTGGACCTTATGGAATTGGTTTTGGGCCCAATTGGATCCAATCCAAAAGTCCAAAACCAAACTTAGTCAAACCAAGCCCATTAAGCCCAAATACACACTTTTAGCCCAATACATAATTAAAGGCTTATTAACATAATTATAATATTCCAAATATCACAATTATTTTAATTAAAGTGTATTAGCCATGATTAATTAATTAAACTCAATATTTCCAAAATACCAATTAACTTAATTAATCATGCTTAATCCATCAATTCATGCTCAACACAAATTGAAGCCAAAACACATCATTTCATGCTCAACACAAATTGAATCCTAAATTCATCATTTCATGCTCAACATGCTCTTTGATTTTAACATAAACTTTATTGACTTTGATTCTAATCTAATCAAACCAACAATCAACATTTAAACATGCATTTAAACACATCATTTCATGTTACAAAAAATTAAAAAAAACATGCAGTCCACTGCACAGTGAATTCGGCCATGCTAAGATTTTTTAAATTTTTGATTCTTTTGATTTGTTTCAAATCTAATCATGCACAACTCTAAGTTAACATATTCTAAGCATGCTCAAAGCATCAATTTAAAGAATCATGCTCAAAACATAAAAGCCTCAAATTTTAGTCTCATGAACCCTAAAATTTTCATGCTTAAAATTGGCTCTTGATACCATTGTTAGTGTTCCTAGAACATGCCAAGGATCTAATAAGCATGTAAAGGTGTTCATAAATTCAAAATAAGTTGCGGAATATACTTACAATGAACGGATTTGAGCTTTAAAATTTTGAGAAGAGATCTCCAAGATCCAAGCTTTAAGTGATGATTCCAACTCTTGAAGTAGTTTCCCTATCACCTTAGTTGATTTCTCCAAGTGCTAGCTTTGTTGATTTTGCCACAAAATCAAAGAGAAGGTGGAAGGCCATTCACGCCCAAGCTTGAGAGTGTTAGGGTTTTTCTTTTGTTCAAAGTGTGTCAAGTGTGATGCATACACAAATGAGAGAGAGAGAAGGCTTTTGGTAAAATCCCTTTTACCCTTTTCACCTAAACAAAGTGGTTGGGTAAATGGTTTTGCCAAAACCATTCCAAGGTGGTTGGAAAGTGGATGGTATGGCATAAATGCCAACCACTCTCCCAACTACTACATTTAAAGTGGGCCCCACATTTGAATTCAAATTCAAATGTCTCTACGAACATTTGCCGCGGCTCGGATCCATTTAATCCGATTAAACGAATTCTCATTGCTAAATAATTAAATCTAGCAAAGCACCATGCCTACCCAATTCTCCAGAAATATTCTTACTGGAATATATAATATATGGCATGCGTAGTATACGTAGTATTGCGTATTGCGATCCAGTATCGGATTGTCACGTGCTAGGCCTAGGGCTGGAATGTGTCTGCCCCGTACGAAGCACATGTCGGATGTCTGGTAACTAGTCTCTATTATCGGATATACATGACCTAGTCATAATATCCCGATGACTGTAGTACTTAAGAGCACTAGTACCGTATCCTACGTGACATCATCTCCACTATGACTGGAGTGATACTTTCGTCTTAACATCACACCCAATACACTACGATTCTCAATATACCCAGTAGAGGCGTACATAGAACCGGTTAAAGCCCTGGACGACAAAAACTAAAGCATACCGATTGTCGCAAGTATTAGCGATGCAAGTCTCAGGTTAAGACCAAATACACCTACCCTGATATCGGACTTCCATAGACACATAGTCATACTAACAATGGAATTCTGAGGGGTTTATCCAGAGCGAAGCTGTTTTCCATACCATCGGTAAAACACAACCTCCTATCACACTTGCATGAGTATCATATACCCAAATATATGAGAACTATGCCGCTATGCTCTCACATAACGCGCACAAGTATAATACTAGTCTATTCCGCATTATCGATGTCCAATCTCGATAATACTACGACTATGGATATTTAATGATTAATCCTTCGAGGACTGATATTGTCTCATATCATCTCAATCCAGGAACTAATCATAGGGACCTCCTATCATTTATGCATCTAGGTGATCTAATCACAAATGATAAGAGTGCAATCTCCTTGTCACATAGTTAATTTGTACAACAACACCATGATTTATACAAATAGTGACGATATGGGTCATAACTGTCCAACAATTTTTGAATCTATTTCATAGTAATTTTAATTTAATTATTCTTAAGTCATATCTGATATGTATTACATGTTTTAAATTAAAATTTTGACCTAATTAAATTAGTGACTTGATTGTCATAAATCTCTCGTGATTAGGTGATTAATTTTAAGTAAAAAGTATTAATAATGTTAGAACATTATTGGATGGTCCCCCTTGTCAATACGGAGATGAATGAGTTCTTACTGTTAATGCCCAAGACCATATTATTGTGAGGGTATTAGTGCTCGGAACTTAGATGTAGCGTGATGAGTTAACGCAGTCATCCAATACCATCATTATTGTGAGGGTGTACATACGAAGCTTTTTAGTGCACATTGACAAGTATACACCTGGAATACGTCTTAATCCAATACCATCGATAGTGTGAGGATAATAAACGGTTCAAGACCAAACTAGGAATCACATGAATGTGATTGACTTTGGAGGTCTACCTAATGAGTTTATAAAGGCCAAGACCGTTGATAGTGTGAGGCTGGAGTAAATGTCATGGAATCTACTTCCCGTTATGAAATTTTGATAGCCAAATTCCTATTTTTCCGTTAACAGTGATTACGGAATTACGCAAAATAGTGGGAGGGCACTAATAGATTTAAAATTCCATAGTCAATTAGAGTTATTATTTTGAAATGAAAAATATTTCATTATTGTTTAAAATGTTGCCTTGTAGATGGCTACCGCTACTCCATTGATGAGACTTTTGGATACCAATAAACTAAAAGAAGCAGAGAACTATTTCGAATAAGAAATAAACATATGCCTTGTCTTGGAGTTTGAAAAGTTGACTTATGTCTCTGTCAATCCACTGCATATTGAAATCGATCCTGACTCCACTCCAGAAGAGCGAGAAATTTTTAATAGATGGAAGGATGATAACCTGAAGGTGAAATCCTACATCTTGGGGTCAATGGTTTCAGATTTGCTGAGACGGTACAAAGAGGTACTAGATGCTTGGAGCATTATGAGAACACTGAAGGAGTTGTTCGAAGCAAATCAAGAAATCAGAATTTATCGGAGGTCTAAGGAATTGTTCCGTGCTGAACTCAAGGATGGAGGAGCTGTCAGCATTCATATTTTGAACATGAACGACCAGATATGATATCTGGAACGACAGGGCATTGTGATTGATGAACGACTGGGCCGTAATTTGATTCTTCTTCTTTGCCTGGATCTTATGTTGGCTTTGTGTTAAGCTTCCATATGCACTCGATGCAAGCCAACTATGAAGAACCTCATAACATGTTACGTACGGTGGAGCATGATATGAGAAAAGGCAACCCCACTTTGTACCTCCATGGTGGAGCTGGCTCTTCGAAGACTTCTGGGAAGTCAAAGAAAATAAAAATAGGGAAGAAGAATATTGCAAAGAAGAACTACAATAAACGCAAAGGCGCAAAACCGAAAGTAACTCGTGATCAATGTCTACAATGCAAGAAGTTTGGACACTGGAAGAATGATTGTCCAAAGCTGATAGAAAAAGCAGGACCCCCAGGTACGCTTTATATTTTTCCAATTATTGACATCTGATTAGCCTTAGATGTAAATAGTGGATGAGTGTTAGACACTCATAGTACTACTCATATTTGCAACTCTCTGCAGGTAATGAGGGTAAAAAGAAGGCTGAATAAAGGGGAGATCGAGCTTAGAGTTGGCAATGGCGAGACATTGGATGTCAAGGCCATAAGAACAGTTGTTCTAGATCTCTCAAATGGATGTAAATTAGATTTGCATGACTGTTATTATGTTCCCTCACTTATCAGACAAATAATATCACTGCCAATATTAGATAAATAGGGATATAAAATAAACATTAAGGATGAAACTTTATGTTTATAAGATAAAGATAATTTATTGAAGTATTTAATGTAGAGTAAAATAAAAGTAGGAAATCTGAACTAAATAATACTAAATTATGGCATATGAGATTATGCCACATAGGTGTTAGACGTCTATCCAAATTGGTAAATGATTGTTTGATTGAAAATCTTACCTTAGATCCTTATCCGATTTGTGAGTCATGTATCCAAGGAAAGATGATAAAGGCCCAATTTCTCGGTGTTAGACACCGTGCTGAAGATTTTTACTGGAGCTTATACACAGCGATGTGTGTGGTCCATTAAATCATGCCGCTCATGATGGTTCAACATACTTTGTGACTTTCACAGATGACAAGTCTAGATATGGATAGGTCTATTTGATGATACATAAGTCAGAAATATTTGACAAGTTCAAAATATTCTGAAACGAAGTAGAAAAAACAAACCAGTAAATTCATCAAGTGTCTTAGATCAGATCAAGGCGGTGAATACATGAGTGAAGAATTCAGAAGTTATTTAAGGGGGAATGGAATTCTCGCCCAATATAACCCACCAAAAACACCTCACCACAATGGAGTGTTGATTACGCTCAAAAGGTACTTACGGTTATCACAATATAGTTGGGGTGTCGATTCCTTAGAAAGATGGTTACGAAGGAACTGAATTACTTAATACGGACATTAGCAATAACTTAATTAAAAGAAAGGATTTATTTGGCAATGTAAAATAACAACTATTAAAAAATACGTAAGAATTATCAGTAGAGAAAGGCAGCAAAGCATCAGGAATCCCTCTTGTATCAAGTCCCTATATTCATTAGTTGATTCCTTTTATTACTCAATTGAGGGTTTCACTTCCCAAACCAATAATCGGAAGATATTTCAATTTAAAACACTTTAAATTCTAGGATAATCGATGAAATACCTTCTTTATGTTAACAACTCATTACGTTATCATAATGACCTACGTTGATAATATACCCACAGACAATACTGCAGGAGAAGATTAACTCATAAAACAACAATACTAGTTACAACTGGGTTCCCCAATCACACATAGAAAAAACATGACTATTCCTATATGAAAATTAACAAAACACAATCTCTGGATTATAAATCAAAAGATAATAGTGAAAAATGAAACATCAATTGTATTAATCGTTGAAGATCATTCAGGAATCAAAACATGAATATAAGAAGTTAAGTACAAGAGTTCATCCCTAGCTTTACCTAGGAGATTAGTTCTCCATAGAAAAGAAAGATATAGCCTGAATGGATCGGAGAGACATCCTTTCTAGCTTGAAGCTTCCTCGTTCTTCTCTCTCAAATATGTGATTTGAACTCTTTTTGTGTGTTTCTCTTCTCCCCTTTTAGGATTTTGGACGAGCTTGGTTATATATAAGGAAGTCTCGGAGTCTTTATGCATGTAAAACACGACCGAATCAACTTTCTGGAACTTTACCGGGTGCCACGGTTGTAACATCCCGCCTAAGCCAGGATGTTACCGGCAGGAGACAGGCTAATCCTGACTCCATAAGCCTCTGATTCTGACGAAAATTCGGCATGACCTCTTCTAAAAGTCATGCACCCTGGATCAAAGTCCAGCACCTCAATACAACCTATACGGCCCAGACACAATAAATCACTAACATAAACTCAAGACAAAATATAATTGGGCTCCATGCCCGGAAATACGTAAAAACAAAAACTTTTATAATTCAATCAATACCGACTTATAATCTTTACAACTATACTTATACAACTTGACTCTGATACTCCCAAAACCTGGTGACTGGCTGACTGCAACGCTGCTATCCGGCTCCTCAAGATCTGGTATCTTGTGGTCGACCGATCAGGTCACCAATCCTGCAAAATCTCAAACACTGTTGGGGTGTGAGTCATAATAACTCAGTAAGTAACTACGCTCATTCTTTGAGCGTCAAACACTTGCAAGGTTTGAATTATTTTTCTGTATTAACTTGAGTTACTTATGTGACATACAACATAATATAAATTTAGACTTATTATATGATCTCAATCCGTCTAGCAACATGTTACTTAATTTCTTATCTTATTTATCTGAGTTAGAGCGTCATACATATACAAGGTTTGAATCCAGTTTCTGTATTTAACCTAAACTGTCTATGTGACCATGCAATTAGTTACAAAGTATGTGCCACTATATAATTCTTTATCCATTTACAAATTTAGTCATTGTTACTGATTCTTTTATCTGATCATTCACATGATTTAAACTCTGTCTATATCTTAAACTTCTCTAACATAACACTGAGTTTCCATACTTCCTATTTACTGTATCAAGCCTCATTACGTTTCCACTGCGCTACTCTGATACCTTTCCACTTATCCATATATTTAGTTCTAATCTAATTCCGGCTTTTATTATAATTATCTTTCTTTTATTTCATTGAAATATCATCAAATCGGATTAATAAAACATTCTTTCTATTAAACATCCAACAGACTAAAATCAACCATATAAATATGTATATGAAACCATATAATCATACGCTAATATCTGATCAAGTGTTCTTCTATGTAAACATATAATACACACAGGCATCAATCATAAACATATAAATGTAATCATGCTTCAACGCCAACTATATGCATCTCGTATGTTAATCAGGATGTATGATTTATATGCACTACCTATAAGCTACACTGAACTTTGGTTATACCAAACTTTTAGAAAATACTTTTTGAAAACTCTCTTTATAAAAACTCTTTTCTGAAACTTTGCTTAGAATTCTCTTTATAAAAAATTGTCTTTCTAAAAACATATTTTAAATCTTTGATTTCTGAAGATTATTTCAAAAATCTAGTTTCTTGAAATTGTTTACTGAAATTTCAAAAACTGAAAACCGTGTACTGAAAAATCTGAAAACTGAAAACTGCTGTACGTCCAGGACCATCATTCAACTGGACGTCTCTCTACACCCAGGACCATCACTCAACTGGGTGTACTCGATGCCCAGGACCATAACTCAACTGTGGCATCTCTGAGGCTGGTGGTGCCCTACGTCCAGGACCAAACACTCAACTGGCAACGTAGAGCTCTACACCCAGGACAACAACTCAACTGGCAGTGTAGCCACCACTGGGGACCAGGTACACACGATCCTAAGCCGCCATCCTGGCCCTACATGTGCACATGTACTCTGTATCCGTCAATTCCAACTGTAATAGTTACATACTGGGGTGAGGTTTTACCTCATGCCTCATGCCCTGAAAATATAAAAATCATAATCTGTATCTTAAAACTGCAAAACATTTTCTGAAATACATTCTCTTTTAAAAGCATTTAAAACTTTTCTTTAAAACTTTTGAATTTCGAAATCATTCTTGATTCAACTCAATTTATGGAAATCATGATGCACAACATGCATATACATTTCTTATACTATCTCACATATTCATGCATACTTATATCATATTGAAATCATATAATCATGGTATAGTGACTAGCGAACAATCATAACAGTAATCAAATTAACCTAAAAGATAAAGAGATATTGTGACTAGATAGTATAAAAATACCATCATCAATAATTAAATGAGTATACTGTGGACACTTCCCCAATAGCCAACTTAGTATGTAAATTTTACATTTTAGATTGAATAATCAAAATCGCACAATATCCAAATAAAGTCAGCAATTGAGAAATAAAAGAAGTATTCTGTTTCTAGAATCAATAATTCCTTTATTCAATCTTCTTTTGGATTTAACATTTATTGTAACTTATACTTGCAATCATCGTAATATTTCACTGAAATGTAGTTATAATGCTTCTAAAATCACCAAGGATGCTAAAAGAAACTCACGATAAACAAAAGCTGAAAACCAAATTCAAGTCAACACATACGGAAATAAATGGTGATCAAAGTAAAGAGGTTTCATATTACAATTTGCTTTGCATAAAAGCTATTTGAATAATCATAAATCCAATAATGTTATTAATTCTTGTATGCAATTTCATAAATCTATTATCTTCCTTTGAATTCCGCTCTCAATAAATCTACTTCTTCATCTCCATTTAACTTCCTTAAACTTTTAACCCATTACAGATAAATAGTCTCAACTCCAACTGTTCATGGTCGAAACTTTCTTCCTTACTCACCCAATTTTCACTTATTAATTTGTCGAGATAACCCTATAATACGAGCAATTCCCAAACCATATCTCCACCTACTATAATACCCAAATGTGTAATAGCAAACAAACACCCAATCACAAACTGTCGTACACAGTAAATGTGCCACCTACAGCAAAATGAACAGCCCCATTTATTCACCTGGCCGAGAATCTCGCAACCAATTTCCCCCTTATTCTACACTATCCATCTTCACAACATTAACACATATAACCCCAATTTCTACCCTAGGGTTCTGCCGATTTTGACTATTTTCTTAATCTATTAAATTTCTTTTCTTTCAATTTCAAGTTTAAATCATTTTGTATTACTCTAATCCATACTTCTTTATCCTTCTTAACTCAAATCATTCATAATTACACAAAATCAAGTAAACCCATAACCACCCAAACCCAAAGAAATCATTTCATAGAATACTTACCAATGCCTCTACTCTCCAAATCCGGCGACGTGGACACGCCGGAGACTCACTGACGACCAAATCCATAACTGGACGTTCCTCCTCTCTCTCTCTCGCACCGCTTCTCCTTCTTCCCTTCACTGATTCTGCTCCCTCTCTCGGTCTCTCACTCTCTCTCTTCTTTCGGCTACTTCTTCCTCTTCTCGGCCATGCTTCTTTCTTTCTTCCTCCTTCCCTTCATCTCTTTCTTTCTACTCGATCTGCTCTTGAACCCATTTCTCTTTTTCGTCTGTGTGTGTGCTCTGTGTCGGCGTGAACTGTGGGTGTGTATTAATTAAAATGGATGTGTGTCACGTGTGTGTGGGTTAAAATGTCTGGTGTGTATATTTCACATGTGTATATATTATAAATATCTAGCCTTTATTATTTTCTTATTTATTTATTTTTATTCTAATCGCTAATTTCCAATTTTAACCCATCTAATTAATTCTATTCTATTCTACAACTTATCTTTTGGAAAAAAAGTTCCCGTTTTACTGAAATAAAATAAACCTCGCGTTCAATCGACTACACAAGCGAAAGTAAATCTGCGCAATTTCGTTAAAATTACCCGGGATGTTACAACGGTGCCAAAAAGTGGCGTTGCGGCGCCAAACTCTTGGCCATTCTCTATATGTGTAATATGAGGCGGCTTCGCGACGCCAGAAGATGGGCATCGCGACGCCAGTTGAAATTTCTAGTGTTATGTTTTCTGTGTTTATGCTCTTCATGTATTCTTTCGATGTGTTTGTAAGGTCCCCAAATCACGTTCAATTGCTCCAAGATCCATGTTTCATTGATTCCTATAAATAAAACATAAAATAAACTACAATTATGATTAAATACTTGATAATGAGGCTGAATTAGTGATGTTCAACGTGTATTTTCATACACTTTTCAAGTGTCTGAACATAGAAATCGTACTTTATTGGATATGGTGCGAATAATGATGAGCTATACAGATCTTTCTTATTACCTTTGGGGTTACGCTTTAATTACTGTTGCCCACATACTTAATAAAGTTCCAACAAAAGCTTTTTCTATGACCCCCTGTCAGATATGGTTCGGTAGAAATCCAAGTCTTAGATATTTAAAGATTTGAGGTTGTCCTGCATACGTTAGAGTTACGCATTGGATAAACTAGCACCCAGAGGGTATAATTATAGGTTCGTTGGATCTCCTAAAAACTCTTTGCGATATCAATTCTATGATTCTGAGCAAAGAAATGTATTTGTTGTTTTCTTTACCACTTTTCTTGAAAAAGAATTTTTAAGAAATAGTGGGAGTTATAGAAAGATTGAACTTGGTGAGTTTGATCCCAACAGTAAGGAACCTGAGATGGAACCGGAGATCCAATTACTTGAAGGATCTACAACACATGTTCTATGTAAGTCGAATAGAATATCAAGGCCTCCTGAAAGACCACTACAAGAAAACTGTCAAATAGCGACGGAAAAACACGTAGCTAATCCGTAGCTAACTGACCACTAGCGACGGAAAAATTACGTCTCTATTTTGTTGGTCGCAAAAAAAATAGCGACGTAAATATTTCATTCATCGATAACATTAGCGACGGAATTTTATTCCGTCTCTATATAGCGACAGAAATTCCGTCTCTAATTAGCGACAAAAATTATTCTGTCGCTAAAGAGGACAAAAATTCCGTCGCTAAATAGCGACGGAAATTCCAATTCTATTTAGCGACGGAAGTATCTCTAAATAGAAACATAAATTTTTTTCACTATTTAGTAACGGAATAAAGATTTTGTTACTAATTAGAGACATAATATCCGTAGCTATTTCATAGCTATATATTTAAAAAAAAAAAATTGAAAATTTTAAAATTTTAGAGAGGCGGGAAATTTTAAAATTTTAAAGATGTATGAAACTTTTAAAATTTTAGAAAGGAAAAAATTTTAAAATTTTAGAGAGGTGTGAAATTTTATAATTATATAGATGTGAGAAATTTATAAATTGTAGAGAGGAAATTTTTAAAATTTTTGAATAGTAGATAACCCTTTAATAGATTTCCTTACAGGATAGACATATACCTGTCGGGCGAGGGTAGCCATAATTGGAACTTAAACTTAATGAATCCAGATAATTTGGTTGACATAGACATATGGTTCAATTGGGTTAAACTGGGTATTTGCGTCTGACCATCGACATAGGCTTTTGCATAATTTAGTGTTCCAGGTTAGTAAACTGATTTATTACATAAACATAAAATAATCACTTCATCTTTTAAAAGATATTAGAATGATTCACAACCCTAGATCTTTGTATCTTTTGTTATTTTCTTTAGAATTTTCTTTTGTCTTTTTATTTATTTATTTAGCAAATCTACAATCAACCAAATCAATCAAGCAATCATTCTCTTCACCCTCAATTAGATATCTGTAAATAAATAGATTCAATAATTAATAACAACAGTAGGAATTAAGTCTTCGTGGGATCAATATTTTTATTCTACTTGAACGATACGTGCGCTTGCGTTATACGTGTGTGTTTACGCCGGTCACCAAGCTTCTACCTCAAAAGGAAGCCCCAATGTTTAAAGTGTATAGAGGCCCAGAGATTCACAAGCCCAGGCCCAATGAGATACCACGTGCTCAAAGCATAATCGGGGCTCACCCTACTCCAATTAGCATAACGCCCAGGCTCATAAATGCTATTCACAACCCATCCGTTTCAGCCTACAACGCACTTATAGCTCTTCATGAAGTCGACTGTTACCATAATCCAACGGACGATTAATCAAAGGCAATAAAGGCACACGTTACAAGAGCATGTATATATAGGGAACAAGGCTCCAATAGGAGGGGGAATTCAACTGCTAGCTCTCCTACTCACAGCTTTGGGAATTTGACAAAAGTCACCATACCTGCTATCTACCGCCCTCACGGCACCCTACAAAGTTCAAGGTAGTATCCAACATATGACTTCTCACTTTCTAATTCCTTAGTACCATCGCTGACTTGGGCGTCGGAGTACCTACGGCATCCACCACACCGGTGGGTAGACCCTCCATGCTCACCCTACATCTTTGTTTTGCAGGATCGCCAGTGCCCCTATACAAAAACTCAATTGTAGACTTGGAGCGAAAACCAGCGCCTACAACATACTGTTTCAAGAAGGCCTCCGTCAATTCCCTCCAATCCTCCTAGATCTTCCTCTCCAGGCTGTGATACCATACCACGGGTGCCCCCTCGAGCGACATCCCAAATATTTTTTAAACCTGACGTTTTGACAGGCCCGCTGAACTCATAACAGAGACATACTGCCGGAGACGGACCCTTGGGTCCCCGTTCCCATTAAACTTGGCTATATCCGGCATTTTAAACTGAGCTGACAACTGTTCCTCAAACGTCATTGCCTCATAATCCAACAGGTCTTCATGCTTGCCCCTCATCTTACGGGTAACAGACTCTACCTGATCTCGGAGTTTCTGCAGTTCAGTTTGAGACCCTTCCATTTTCCCCGCAGCATATTCAGCCATATCATCATCAAAACCCGGGATATCATCATTCAATCTAGTCAGAGGGTCTTCACGCCCCTCATTCTCAGAGTTTGCCCCAGCACGGGGCACAACCATATTGGCCATAGCAGTAGTCAAGGCTTGCAACTGTTCAGTAACCTTGGTGAGATTGGTCTCTAACTGATCCATACGGGATACCTCGTTCTCTGATTCACTCATGTTTGCTATCGGCCTTTTGATAAGTCTTCCATCTTTCCTAACCCAACGAGAATCTATGGTGTCTTTTAAAATTCTCAGTCAGCATGTATGCGTGCAATGCATGGAATATATAAGTCGGCCTCTTGTCATTTTAAAGCTACAATCATATTATTGCAAGGTGCAAACTTGTCCCAGTTGAAAAGGCCCAACAAGTTTACAACTTTGCGATAACATGGCTAAATAAATTCAAATGATAAGGGGCCCAAACACATGATGGTCCATCAACATTTTATAAACTTTTAGCCCAATTGTCATAAGATACGAACTCATCCCAGTTTAAATGGCTCAACAAGTTCGCATTTCTGACAAGAAGTCCAAGTGAATCCAAATGATGATGGTCCTAAGCATAAGCATAAAGAAACAATTTCAACAGAGTGGCCCATCGGCATTTTAGAAACTTTTAGCCCAATTTTCATAAGATACGAACTCATCCCAGTTTAAATGGCCCAACAAGTTCGCATTTCTGACAAGAAGTCCAACTGAATCCAAATGATGATGGTCCCTAAACACAAGCAAAAGGAAATAGTTTCTATTGGTCATACAACTATGGTCTACGTGTGGGTTTGCGGGAGTGTAGACAAAGGCTTTCGTTGGCGAAGGATTTCCCACAACTAGGTCTCCTCACTCAAGGGTTCAAGAGACCAAGTGAGCGCATATTTTTTATACCTTACGGTACGTGCCAACGAGTTATGATATGTGACTGACTGTCAAATGGTTTTCCTATTGAAGATTCCCCAGAGGGAGGGTGGAACAAACTCTCTTAAATACCCAAGCCTCTTAGGCTCTTATCGCCTTGGTGCAGGAATAAACAACAAGTCCTCCAAATTAGTCCATCACAGTAAGCTTCGAGTAATGATTATCTAGGTGCCTTTGCAGCTTTTCCTTATAGAAAGGTAGTGAATGAAGAAAGACACCAAACCATTACTTAGCTCTAATAATGCCTTTGATTAAACCCTTCAACCCACGATAGACACAGTTAACTAAAGCACAAATCACAATCACAACAAGACATTATTTCGGGGCCAATTCTCTATCCCCCAGTGGATTTGCCAGACTGTAGACAATAGAAATCGGCGACGCTGTCCCGGGCTCGCGACCCGGTTGGGAGTACGGAATAGCCCACATGGGACCAAACCAGAGAACTAAAAATGGAGTCGCCACCCGGTGTGAACCGGGAAAATGATTTAAGGCCGCACTCACCCCTCGCAATGGAAGACCTCAAACCGTTTGGTTCGGAATGGTCCCTTACTTATGCCACTTGTAATGAAAGGATTTGTGCAATAATCTAACCAAGTCTACACAAAATATAATCCCAAGAGTATCCTAGTCCTAAGTTCACGTGCATGAAAATAAAACATATATCTGAGTTTCCATACAACCTACACCTAAATTCGCATGCATAGAAATAAATCGACATAACAGCAAGCACACAATTCATAAACACATTAAATAGATGAATGCGAAAATATAAATAGATGATAATTTCCTAAGCATAAATATTGAAATGATATGATTAATCATGTAGTGCAAAAGAAATAATCAAAGAAGCAAACACGCATGAAATGTGATGAAAAAAAGTATGTGCACTGTATATGCATTCGTGTAGCGTTTGAAAACGCGTTCGAACGGTAAACAGAAGGTTCGCGTTCGTATGGCATTCGAACGGAGTAAGACCTAATGCATGATAAAACAAAATAGATGCGCGTTCGAGTAGCGTTCGTAAACGCATTCGAACGGAATGAGGCAGAATGCATATGTTCGTGTAGCATTCGTAAACGCGTTCGAACGGAATAAGGCAGAATGCATACGTTCGTGTAGCGTTTGGAAATACGTTCGAACGAGATTGCCAAAATGGAATCTGAAATGACACAAACATATACATGGATAAACAAATACACGATGTAGGACCTCGTATGCCCGATTGAACATATTTCACATTCAATCAAGTGTACTTCGTCTGGCGCGGAAAAACATTATGGTAAAGGTAGCCTTTAGGCATTTCCCTCGAATGAAGGACCTTTAACCCACCTTAGTTAGCCCATGCGCATTAGATTATAATGTATGAATAAATAAATAATTAATATGGGACCTTGTATGCCCGATTAAACACATTTCCCATTCAATCGAGTGTACTTCGTCCGGCGCGGCAAAACATCGTGGTAAAGGTAGCCTTTAGGCATTTCCCTCAAATAAAGGACCTTTAATCCACCCTAGTTAGCCCATGCACATTAAATTATCAATACATGAATAAACAAATAAATAATATGGGACCTTGTATGCCCGATTGAACACATTTCACGTTCAATCGAGTGTACCTCGTCCGGCGCGGCAAAACATCATGGTAAAGGTAGTCTTTAGGCATTTCCCTCGAATAGAGGACCTTTAATCCACCATAGTTAGCCCATGCGCACTAGAATGCAATGCATGCCTAAATAAAGCAATGATATGCAAAGGGTAAATGACATAATAAAAGGCGCGGTAAAACATCGTGGTAAAGGTAGCCTTTAGGCATTTCCCTCGAATAGAGGACACTTGATGAGTGGTATTTATATCACTATTTCCCACTCATTTAACCAAATATTTTGTATAGTTTATTGAGTTTTGTGAACATTTTGATGTGTTTTGTGTTATTTTGCAGATAAATAAAGTTGGGAAAGCATTGGAAGCAATTTGAGGCCAAAATAGAGAAAAATTGACAAAATGGCAATTCAGTAAATTTCTCGCATCGCGACGCCTAACGTGCGCCGAAAAGTGCTAACGTGTGCCGGGTCCCCAAATTAGGATCTGAGAAATGTTTGACTTTGCTAACGTGCGCTGTGCCACGTGTCACCATCACAGCCGATCTACTAACATGCACCGTGCCACGTGTCAGCATCTTACGCTGCCGACAGTCATCATCGCCACGTGTGCCACGTGTCACTCCATGTCATTAGCCACATCACCAAGTTGACCAAGTCAAACTGCCACCTCACTGCCACGTCATCATCAGCCAATCAGAAAGTGCCACGTGTCGCAATCCTACGGTGCCGACAGTCTCTTTCCCACGTGTCGCCACGTCACCGCCACGTCAGTGCCACGTCACCGCCACGTCAGTTCCATGTCACCGCCACGTCAGTGCCACATCAGCATCAATCATTGAGTATCTAATCCTTATCTGACACGTGACGGATAAGAATCTCATTGACCAATCAAAAGCCGCCACGTGTCACAATAATTGAAGCCCAACCACCTCCCCACGTGTCACCTTATCATATTATCCAGAATCTTCAAACCGACAAACCAGAGCATGCCACGTCGACGGAAGCTGGCGTAGCGACGCTGGAAGCCTACCGAGGCCTATAAATTGAGCTTCAAATTTCAGTTTTAGAGGTACCACTCTCTCTCTTCTATTCTATGTAAAGAGATAGTTTCTCTCTCTAGATTCTTTTAGTTTTTAGTTTTTATTTTTTTAGTTTTGTAAATAATTTTAATTACGTTTTGTTAATATAGTAATTTACTTTTTTTTACTTTTTACAGTTTTTACTATTCACCATGAGGAGGTAACTTCCCCAACTAGGGTGAAAGGTAATTCTTTTACTGTTACTATTTAGATTAATCTTCCTTAAAAATAATATATTCACTATTTAAAATATTGACTTAAAAAGGATACCGCCAGATTGGTCGGTTGGTAATTCATTTTAATCTGGTTTAAACCTGACCAATCAAGGATACCGCCAGATTGGTCGGTTGGTAATTTAGTTTTGGTTCCGCCTTTATGGCTGGTTGGACTTAATTTTACTTAATCAGGTTACCGCCTTTATGGTTGGTTGGAAAAGAATCACAAGTTTATATATTATTTTATGGGAGATATCTAAAATAGTAAATAGTAAAAGTAATTCCTTTTACCTTAGCATTTTATTTTATTTTATTTTACTTTTCAGCTTTTACTTTATGTCTTTTACTTTTCAGTATTTTTACTTTATGTCTTTTACTTTTAAGTTTTTACTAGCCTTAGTTTTGTGTTAGTTATCAGGGGTTGTGATGAATTCTAATATCACTGATTTATAAGGGGTTATTTATAGTTTGGGTAATTTAAAGGTTTACTTATTAAGTCTTAAGCTTAATGCTTCTTGTTGTCTGATCACCAATAAGATTGATGTGGTAAATCTAAAATGAACTAGACATAGGGATTTTAGGTTTCAGCCTTAGACTTAATAGCCCACGATCTTCCTTGAGGATATATAACCCTTTAATAGATTTCCTTACAGGATAGACATATACCTGTCGGGCGGGGGTAGCCATAATTGGAACTTAAACTTAATGAATCCAAATAATTTGGTTGACTTAGACATATAGTTCAATTGTGTTAAACTGGGTATTTGCGTCTGACCATCGACATAGGCTTTTGCATAATTTAGTGTTCCAGGTTAGTAAACTGATTTATTACACAAACATAAAATAATCACTTCATCTTTTAAAAGATATTAGAATGATTCACAACCCTAGATCTTTGAGTCTTTTGTTATTTTCCTTATTATTTTCTTTTGTTTATTTTTTTATTTTAATTAAGGAAAACCACATTCAACCAATCAAACAATCATTCTCTTCTCTAATTAATTAGATGTTTTTGCTGCTATTTTTTACTCTGTTTTGCTGCTATTTTCATTGTATTTTCTGGTCACTATTTTACGGTAAATAAGGGACTGTTTTAGGGGGGTTTGTGGTGAAATTGGATTGTTCAGGGGGGGTGCAGTTTTGGTAGTGTAGAGGGGTTCCAGGGGGCTCTTTGTGCGTGGAGTTAAAGGCTGTGTGAGGGCTGCTTGTACGTGGAGTTGAAGACTGTGTGAGGGCGTTTATGCGTGAAGAAATTGAAGGTTATGTGTGGGGACGTGTGGATAGGGCTTATGCGTTATGAGGGCTGATGACGTGAATGGCTTGGGGACGTGTTGAGGGACGTGTGAGTGGTATGTGACCGACGTAAACACACACGTATAACACAAGCGTACGTATCGTTCAAGTAGTATAAAAAGTATCGATCTCACGAGGACTTAATATCTAAACTATTAATTTTATGAAGTCAAATGATTACTAGTATCTAACAGATTGATTGATTGATTGATTTGAAATGGTGACGATTCTAAATTTAAAAACAAGTAAATAAGATTGTTGAAAGTAGGTTTTAAGAAAATTCAATATTAAAAACTATCTAGGGTTGTGATTTCTTTTAATATCATTTTAAAGATGAAGTGGTTATCTTAAAGTTGGGTAATATATTGATTTATTAACTTGGAACACTAAATTATGTGTAAGCCTCTATCGATGGTCAGACACAAATACCCAGTTTAACCCAATTGAACCATATGTCTATGTCAACCAAATTATCTGGATTCATTAAGTTTAATTTCCAATTATGGCTACCCCCGCCCGACAGGTAAATTCCTATCATGTAAGGAAATCTATTAAAGGGTTATCTATCCTCAAAGAAGATCGTAGGCTATTGAGTCTAAGGCTGAAACCTAAAATCCCAATGTCTAGTTCATTTTAGATTTACCAGATCAATTTTATTAATGGCCAGTTAATGAAAAAGCATTAAGATTAAGACTCAATAAATAAATCTTTATATTACCCAAGCTATAATCTAACCCCTTATAAAACGGTGATATTAAAAGTCATCACAACCCCAGATAACTAATTTAGTTACACACATAACTAGGGCTAGTAAAAATTTGAAAATAAAATACATAAAGTAAAAATACGGTAAAGTAAATACTGAAAAGTAAAATAAAATAAAATGCTAAGGTAAAAAAATTTTACTTTTACTACTACTAATTTAGATATCTCCCATAAAATAATATAAACTTGTGATAATATTACCAACCGACCAATCTAGCGGTATCCTGATTAAGTCAAATTAAGTCCAACCAGCCAATAGGCGGTAATATGTGTCCATAAACCAGCCATAAATGCGGAACCAAAATAAAATTACCAACCGACCAAATCTGGCGGTATCCTTGATTAGTCAGGTTTAAACCAGATTAAAATTAAATTACCAACCGACCAATATAGCGGTATCCTTTTTAAGTCAAATTTTAAATAGTGAATATATTATTTTTAAGGGAGATTAATCTAAATAGCAATAGTAAAAGAATTACCTTTCACCCTAGCTGGGGAAGTTACCTCCTCATGGTGAATAGTAAAAACTGTAAAAAGTAAAGAAAGTAAATTACTATTATTACAAAAGTAATTAAAATTATTACAAAACTAAAAACTAAAAATTAAAAGAAACTTAGAGAGAGAAGAACTCCTTATTTACATCAAAGAAATGTGAGAGAATGGTGCAATGAATTCTGAAATTTGAAGCTCTATTTATAGGCCTCGGTAGGCTTCCAGCGTCGCGAAGCTAGGGCCTTTGGCGTCGCTACGCCAGCTTTTGTCGACGTGGCACGCTCTGGTTCGTCGGTTTGCAGATTCTGGATAAGCTGATAAGGTGACACATGGCGAGGTGGTTGGGCTTCAATTATTGTGACACGTGGCGGCTTATGATTGGTCGATGATATTCTTATCCGCCATATGTCAGATAAGGATTAGATACTCAATGATTGATGCTGACGTGGCGGAGACGTGGCGACACATGGGAAAGAGACTGTCGGCACCGTAGGATTGGGACACATGGCACTTCCTGATTGGCTGATGATGATGTGGCACGACACGTGGCAATGTTGACTTGTTGACTTCCTGACATGGCTGATGACATGGAGACACGTAGGATGTCATGTGGCACACGTGGCGATGATGATTGTCGGCACCGTAGGATTGCTGACATGTGGCACGGCGCATGTTAGCAGATCGGCTGTGATGGTGACACGTGGCACGGCGCACGTTAGCGAAGTCAAACTTTTCTCAGATTCTGATTTATGGACCGGCGCACGTTAGCACTGTTCGGCGCACGTTAGGCGTCGCGACGCGGAATTACAAAAATGCCATTTTCGTCCAATTTTCACTGTTTTGGCCCAAATCACCTCCAGAATGTCCTGAAACTTTATTTATCTACAAAATAACACAAAACACATCAAAATATTCACAAAACTCAAGAAACTATTAGGTTAAATGAGTGAGAAATAGTGATAGATTTACCACTCATCACACCCCCAAACCTAAAATTTTGCTAGTCCTCGAGCAAAACATAAAATAAGATAAATAAATTAACTAAGCCACTTTCGTAGGGATCACAGTTGCATTTAGCATATGCAACAAGCCTTTAAACCCCTAGGTGTCCCTAGTGGACGAGTTGTAGTCTCGTGAGGGTTTACAGCAATGATACCCACAAACATTTTACAAAAGTAAAAAGGTAGTAAAACTAATGCACACAAAAGCAAAAAGACAAGCGAAAAGAGAATAAAGATGTTAGTGACTAATCAGGTGAAACTTCTACTCCAAGTTACTAGTTGTTTTGTTTCATTCTAAATTACCGAATAAGTAAATTCTCCGATTATATTTACCATTCTCCATACATTACAGCCAACATAATATTAAACAACTCATTTTTGCCCACAACAGTCATAAGTGCAGTTGATAAGAGAGTAATATTTTTGTCCTAAAGTTCTATCAGATTTCACAGCTTTTTGGAGCAATGGAATAATTTTTTTTTCTCATTTTTCTGATTTTTTCTTTGATTTTTCTTTTCTATTTTTTATTTATATCCAATATCTTCCATCCATGTAACGAGTGTTGGGTCGGTGACTCTCAAACCAGTTGGCTTTAGGGCACCAGGTGTTAAGACACCCCTACGGACTTACTTATTACTCAGACTTAAGATATATATATTTTTGCAGCATCTTCGATCCATGTAACGAGCTTTGGGCCAGTGACTCCCAAACCAGTTGGCTTTAGGGCTCTAGGTGTTAAAACACCCTTACAGACTTAATAACTCGGATCTCAGACGTTTTTTTTTTCTTTTTTACTCCATTGCTTTTTGAGATGCTTCCTCTAATTAAACTAGAGCACTGAATATTACAAACTTTTCAATTTTAGCTCATGTCCGTATGTTACTATATATGTTGATAATATCTGTCAACTGAGCATATGAAGATCCATTTTAGTCGTTTTAAGGAGAATTCACAAATTAAATAATTCAAAATGAAATAAACAAAAATTAACTTGTTTCGAAATGGGTTTGAGATACGTCTCAGGAGTGGAAACTCCTTACTCAGCTATCTCTACAATTCATTTCACCTTTTTAGTCAAATAAAAATGTAAAATATTTTTGTAATTTTTTGAAAATTTTTCATTTTTTTTTTGTATTTTTCGAAAAATTTTGGACTAAAAATAAAAATAACACACAAACTAAAAACAAGGTACTGATCAACTAATTCCCTCCCCCAAACCTAAATGAGACATTGTCCCCAATGTCTTAAAAAGTAGAAGAAGAGTTTAGAAAATAATACCTGGTTAGCTGAAATCTATAGGAAATTAAAGGTTAAGATCCAGATTAATCCGACGCCTCTTACCACGATCGTCCTCGGACCAATTTATCTTTGAAAGGATAGGGTCAACTCGTGGTTAATAGGCTATGAGTTGGTCTATTAGATCCGGAGCAGTTCTGGCAGTAAAGAGGAGTTCTTTCAAGGTTTTGACACGAACCCATTTCTCCGAGCATCATCAAGAAACACACAAAGAAAATCATAAAATCCATCAACGTTGAGCAGTCCAAGCGGTTTCTGGTGTATGTTCAGGTTCGCCCAAGATAATACTATAAATATTCCTCCAATGTACCCAAGCCACCTGACAAAGCGATAAAAGCATCAGCACGATTAATCATTTCTACCAGTCTTTCAGACATACCTGGCACGATCAGTTCCTCTCCGTTTGATGATCCAATAAGATTTGCCTCTGCCAAGGGTTTTGGGATGATTCCCAAAACATGACTGCCTCATTCCTGTACAGCCTTTGAAACGATCCCCATAAGTCCGAGATTGCCTCCGCCATATATTAAGTGCATATTCCTTGCAGCTAAGACTCGACCCAATTCATGTGCTGCTTCTACGTATTGTGGTTTAGTACCAACACTACAACCACAAAACACACAGATGTTTTCAACTCGTCTTCTTGAAGTGGCTTCCATGTTTTACTCTGGATGTCTTCAAAAGTGCAATGATGGGTTGAATATTATAACCTGAAAAGGGTGAGTAAAATAATAGCACTAGTACCTGCCAAATGACAATTATTAGTTAAACATTAAAATAAATCGTGATAGTCAAAAAGGTCTGGATCCTGTAGGAGAAAATTAAAGAGAACAACAAAACAAATCACAATTATTAGGAAAAAAACAAAGAGATATAATATGTACAAGAATTTACAACAGACTTGATTGAAGTCTATGTGTCAGGGACAAGCTTCCCATCCAATTTTCTTATAAATTGGCAAACATGGTCTTTTTGAGTCAGATTCCCAAGACTTAACAGTTGTCTTTCTTTTTGAAATTGTGTATGTAATTTGCGAAAGGCTATGTGAACATATCCACTGGGATGCGTCTCAAGAGTCGAAGATATATCATCTAAAGACTCCTTACTCAAGCCATCCCTAATGAATTTAATTTTGTCTTCGCGATTATCAGACACCATTCCTAAAGAACGACAACGAGTATTGCGATTCCAGCATGCATATTTGTAACAAACACCCATTTGCTTAGCTCTACGTTTCTTTGCATAGGTGTTTATTCCAAAACCAGGCAGGTGTGAAATAAAAGATTCAGAAGACTCACCTGCCAATCAGATACGTGCTTCAATTACCCAACGAATATCATTAGGAACACCATGGATCGTTAGTAGTCTCATTCGTTCCAAGCGAGCTTTGTAAACTTTCATAAGAGATTTCTGAGGGAGAGAAGGAAATTGCTTGTGAAGATTTGCGAGAGCTTCTTCCATCGTGAAATGACTTTACCTGCAAAAATTAAACACACAAAAATAAAAAAACCAGATCACAATATATACACAAATTGCATGGTTTGCCTCCCTGCGAGCGCTAAGTTTAAAGTCGTCAGCTAGACGTGACTTCTCGAACGTTAGGCTGGATCTGAAAGTGTGACACTTTCTTTTTGTCGCTCAAATGATTCTCCCCAGTAGTGCTTGACACGCTGACTGTTAACCTTGAATGTGTTGTTGGTATTGGGATCCAGTAACTCAACAGCTCCATATGGCAAAACCTGAGTGATCACAAATAGACCTGACCACCTAGATTTCAACTTTCCAAGGAAAAGTTTCAACCTCGAGTTGTACAACAACACCTGCTGCCTTGGTTCCAACTGTCTGTGCACTATTTTTCAGTCATGCCATTTCTTTGTCTTTTCTTTGTATAATCTGGCATTCTCATAAGCCTGTAGACGAAACTCCTCCAATTTGTTGAGTTGATGAAGTCGTTTCTCCCCTGCAGCTTGTGAATCAAGATTAACTTCTTCAGTGCCCAGTACGCCTTGTGCTCAAGCTCAACTGGCAGATGACACGCTTTCCCAAACACCAATCGATATGGGACATACCAATGGGTGTCTTGTAGGCTGTTCGGTAGGCCCATAATGCATCATCTAGTTTTGTTGACCAGTCTCTCCTTGTTGATCCAACAGTTCTCTCCAAGATTCTTTTGATTCTCTCTGTTTGAAACCTCAACCTGTCCATTTGACTGTGGATGGTAAGCTGTGGCAACCTTGTGAGTAACTCCGTATTTGGATAGAAGTGCTTCAAAGTATTTGTTGCAGAAATGTGAGCCACCATCGCTGATGATTGCACGAGGTGTTCCGAACCGAGTGAAAATATTCTTTTTCAGGAATTTGATCACCACTTTTGAATCATTGGATGGCAGTGCAATTGCTTCAACTCATTTGGAGACGTAGTCTACAACAACCAGGATGTACAGGTTTCCAAATGATGGAACAAAGGGTCCCATGAAATCAATACCCCATACATCGAATATTTCCACTTCTAGAATGTTTTGCAACGGTCCTTCGTTTCTCCTGGAAATATTCCCATTCTCTGGCACCTGTCACATTGAAAAGCAAAAAGATAAGCATCTTTAAAAAGAGTGGGCCAGAACAAACCTGATTGTAGGACTTTGGCTTGTAGTTTTGTTTCCGCTGAAGTGTCCGCCATATGGTGATGAATGACAGTGTTGTAAAACACTGTTGATTTCCTCATGTGGAACACATCGTCTCAAGTAGTTGATCAGCACACCGTTTGAACAGGTATGGCTCATCCCAGACATAATGCTTGACTTCTTTGAAGAACTTCTTCCGTTGCTGTTGAGTTGTCCATTCCAACAGCCATTTTCCTGACACAATGTAGTTGACATAGTCAGCATACCAAGGGACTTCCTGTTGTTTCATGGCAAACAGCTGTTCATCTGGAAAGGTTTCTTTGATTGATAGATCTTTGTCAGCTGTGTTTCCATTCTCGAGCCTCGATAAATGATCTGCCACCTGATTCTCTGTTCCTTTCCTGTCTCTGATTTCCACGTCGAATTCTTACAGAAGAAGTATCCAACGGAACAATCTGGGTTTGGCATCTTTCTTTGTGATCAGATATTTCATTGCTGAATGATCTGTGTAGACCACCACTTTGGGACCCAGCAGATAAGAGCGGAATTTGTCAAAAGCGTACACAACTGCGAGTCCTTTTCGGTGGTTGTGTAGTTGAGTTGAGCTTCATTTAGAGTTCCGCTGGAGAGTAGTAAATGTAGTAAATGGTGTGGAAAATCTTTGCTTTACGTTGTCCCAAAACTGCACCTACAGCAAAATCACTAGCATCACACATAACTTCAAATGGAAGGGTCCAGTCTGGTGCTACAATGAGGATGGCGGACCAGCTTCTGTTTTAAGATTTCAAAAGCTTCCTGGCATTCTTTGGTGAAGTTGAAAGGCACATCTTCTCCAGAAGATTGCAAAAAGGTTTAGCAATCTTGGAAAAGTCTTTGATAAATCTCCTGTAAAAACCTGCATGTCCAAGAAAACTTCGAATACATTTTACTGATGTTGGTGGAGGTAGTTTTTTCAATTGTCTCTATCTTTGCTTTGTCTACCTCAATCCCCTTTTGTGAGATCCGGTGTCCAAGAACAATGCCTTCTTGCACCGTGAAGTGGCATTTCTCCCAGTTGAGTACCAGGTTTGTATCTTCGCACCTTTGTAACACATGTTCCAAATTTTGCAAACAATGATCAAAAAAAATCTCCAAAACACAGAAAAGTCATCCATATGAAAACCTCCCAACTCGCTCCAGCATGTCTGAGAAGATGGCCATCATGCAACGCTGAAATGTGGCAGGGGCATTACATAATCCAAATGGCATCCTGCGGAAAGCAAAAGTACCATATGGACATGTAAATGTAGTTTTCTCTTGATCTTCTGGGGCGATGGAAATCTGATTGTACCCTGAATATCCGTCAAGAAAGCAATAGAATTTATGTCCCGCCAATCTGTCTAACATATGGTCAATGAATGGTAGCGGAAAATTGTCCTTTCTCGTGGCTTTATTCAGCTTTCTGTAGTCCATGCATACTCTCCATCCAGTCACCGTTCTTGTTGGAATTAGCTCGTTCTTTTCATTGGTAACCACAGTAATTCCTCATTTCTTTGGTACACACTGCATAGGACTCACCCAACTACTGTCTGAGATGGGGGTAAATGATGCCAACATCTAACCATTTGATGATTTCTTTCTTCACGACTTCCTTCATGATTGGATTGAGTCTCCATTGATGCTCCACTGTGGGTTTGTACTCATCGTTCATCAAGATTTTGTGCATGCAAAATGATGGACTAATGCCTCGAATGTCTGCTATAGTCCAGCCAATGGCTTTTTTGTGATCTCGTAACACTCTCAGCAACTTTTCTTCATGCTCCAATGTTAGTGAAGAAGAAATAATAACAGGTAATTCAGAAGTGTTTCCAAGAAATGCATACCTGAGATGGCTCGGAAGTAACTTCAGCTCCAGCTGTGGTGATTCTTCAATCGAAGGCTTGATTCGATCTTTCTTTGGCAGTTCCAAACTTTCAACTGGTGGTGTTGCTTTGAATCGGAATGGTTTGTCAAGGTAGTTGATATATTCAAGGATTTTAGCATCTAGCTCGATGTCAGTCATGTTGGTGATGCAAGCTTCAAGTGTATCTGTGGGATTTGGCTCAGTATTTTGAACGATACTTTCAACAACATCAACTCTGAAGCATTCTTCTTCCTTTTCATCACTCGGGAATTTCATGGCTTTGAAAACATTAAAGGTCACTTCTTGGTCCTGCACTTTCATGGTCAGTTCTCCTTTTTGCACATCAATCACAGTTTTACCTATAGCCAAAAATGGTCTACCAAGAATGATAGGTATTTCTTTGTCTTCTTCCATGTCAAGGATGATGAAATATGCTGGGAGAATTAGTTTGTCTACTTTCACCAGAACATCTTCAACAACACCTCTTGGAAATGCAAGTGTTCGGTCAGCAAGTTGCAATGAAATGAGGTAGGTAGGCATTGCTTCTCCAATCTGTAGTTTCCTGTAAATAGAAAAATGCATCAAGTTAACACTAGCACCTAAATCACATAAAGCCTTACCATATAATGTTCTCCAATGGTGCATGGAACTGTGAAACTGTCAGGATCTTTCAACTTCGGGGGAAGTTTCCTCTGAACAATGGCGCTGCATTCTTCTGTTAATGCTACTGTTTCGTAGTCTCCCAATCTCCGTTTTCGTGAAAGAATGTCTTTCATGAATTTGACATAACTGGGCATTTCTTCCAAGGCTTCTGCAAATGGGATGTTGATATGCAGCTTTTTGAAAACCTCCAGGAATCGAGCAAACTGCTTGTCCAGTTTGTTTTTCTGAAGACGCTGAGGAAACGGTGGAGGTGGAGTGATCTGTTCTTTTTCCTTTGCTTTTTTTCCTTTGCCTCTTTTTCCTCCATCTGTTGTTCAGCTTCTTTGGAACTTCTTTTTGGGACATCTTGATTCCAACATCTTTGTTGATTTCAGTAACCGCTTTTCAAAGTAATGGCTTGACATTGCTCCTTCCCTCGTTTCCTTGGATTGGGTTCTGTGTTGCTGGGAAGATTACCTGGTGGTCTATAACTCTAAGCATTGGCCAGTTGTCCGATTTGATTCTCCAGTGCTTTGATGGAAGCTGATTGGCTCTGAAAGATGGCATTGTACTTTTTTAACTGAGCCAGCACTTCTACTATTCCTGGTTCATTTGCCTGCTCCTGGCCTTTGTTCTGTTGCTGGAATCCAGGTGGTGGATAGTTCCGCTGTTGGCCTGAATTGTTGCTCCATGAAAAATTAGGATGATTCCTCCACCTTAGGTTGTAGGTGTTGGAATATGGATTGTTCCCCTGCCTGTTGAAATTGTTGACAAAATTCACCGTCTCTTCAAGTTGGTTCGACTCTGGTGTTCCTCCATATGGTGAACTTGTGGATCCAGTGGTAAGAGTCTCCATGAATTTTCATATCTGATCTAGCTTGGTGTTGACTGCTGTATTGGCTCCACTTTCATAAATTCCTGCAATTCTTTGGATCATGCTCCTTTCTGTTGGCCACAAGGAATTGTTGTTGGCCATTTCTTCAATTAGTTCCCAGGCTTGATCTTCTCCTTTTTCCATTAAAGCTCCTCCAGCAGCAGCATCGATTGTGGTTCTCATTATTCCAGAAAGCCCATTATAGAATGTTTGGACTTGAAGCCATTTTGGAATCTCATGGTGAGGACATTTCCGGAGTAAATCTTTGTACCTTTCCCAAGCTTCGTAGAGGGATTCTGAATCTTGTTGTACAAAGGATGTGATGTCATTCCTCAGTTTTCCGGTTCTGGCTGGTGGAAAGTACTTTGCAAGAAATTTGGTGGCTAAAGTGTTCCAAGTTGTGATGGAACCTGCTGGTAGTAAATGTAGCCAAGCTTTAGCTCTGTCCTTCAAGGAGTATGGAAAAACTCGCAATCTCATTGCTTCTTCAGCTTCTCGGTTGTAATTGAAAGTGCCGCAAACTTCCAGGAAGTTGCTGATGTGGGCATTAGGATCTTCAGTTGCATTCCCCCCGAACTGAACTCATTGCTGAATCATCTGAATGCATGTTTTGATGTCACCCGCATTTGCTGGTAAGAGAGGAAGTACAATGCAAGAAATGAGTCTGTCAATCACCGGAATGGTTCTGTCTCGAATGGGAATTGGTGGTGCAACCTCCAAAGGTTCAGGTTCCATGTTGACTAAAGCTTCTTGGCCTTCTCGCCTTTCCCTTCTCAACTGTCTGATGGTTCTTTCAATTTCTGGGTCAAGCGGTCGTAGTTCAAAACTTCTGGTTCGTCTCATGAAGTTTCTGAGAACCTGAAAAACAAGAAAACAAAAACAATAAGTAAAAAGAAATTAGATACAAGTAAAGGTATCTAACCCCCTAAACTAATAGTAAAAGATAAATAAGTCCCCGGCAACGGCGCCAAAAACTTGACCGGCATAAACACACACGTATAACGCAAGCGTACGTATCGTTCAAGTAGTATAAAAAGTATTGATCCCACGAGGACTTAATATCTAAACTATTAATTTTATGAAGTCAAATGATTACTAGTATCTAACGGATTGATGATTGATTGATTTGAATGGTGACGATTCTAAATTTAAAAACAAGTAAATAAGATGTTGAAAGTAGGTTTTAAGAAATTCAATATTAAAAACTATCTAGGGTTGTGATTTCTTTTATATCATTTTAAAGATGAAGTGGTTATATTAAAGTTGGGTAATATATTGATTTATTAACCTGGAACACTAAATTATGTGTAAGTCTCTGTCGATGGTTTGACACAAAATACCCAGTTTAACCCAATTGAACAACCATATGTCTATGTCAACCAAATTATCTGGATTCATTAAGTTTAAGTTCCAATTATGGCTACCCCCGCCCGAAAGATATATTCCTATCCTGTAAGGAAATATATTAAAGGGTTATCTATAATCAAAGAAGATCGTAGGCTATTGAGTCTAAGGCTGAAACCTAAAATCCATATGTCTAGTTCATTTTAGATTACCAGATCAATTTTATTAATGGCCAGTTAATGAAAAAGCATTAAGATTAAGACTCAATAAATAAATCTTTATATTACCCAAGCGATAATCTAACCCCTATAAAACGGTGATATTAAAAGTCATCACAACCCCAGATAACTAATTTAGTTACAACACATAACTAGGGCTAGTAAAAACTTGAAAATAAAAGACATAAAGTAAAAATGCGGTAAAGTAAATACTGAAAAGTAAAATAAAAATAAAATGCTAAGTAAAAGGAATTACTTTACTACTACTAATTTAGATATCTCCCATAAAATAATATATAAACTTGTGATAATATTACCAACCGACCATCTGGCGGTATCCTGATTAAGTCAAATTAAGTCCAACCAGCCATTAAGGCGGTAATAGGTGTCCATAAACCAGCCATAAAGGCGGAACCAAAATAAAATTACCAACCGACCAATCTAGCAGTATCCTTGATTAGTCAGGTTTAAACCAGATTAAAATTAAATTACCAACCGACCAATATAGCGATATCCTTTTTAAGTCAAATTTAAATAGTGAATATATTATTTTTAAGGGAGATTAATCTAAATAGCAATAGTAAAAGAATTACCTTTCACCCTAGCTGGGGAAGTTACCTCCTCATAGTGAATAGTAAAAACTATAAAAAGTAAAGAAAGTAAATTACTATTATTACAAAAGTAATTAAAATTATTACAAAACTAAAAACTAAAAATTAAAAGAAACTTAGAGAGAGAAGAACTCTCTATTTACATCAAAGAAATGGGAGAGAATGGTGCAATGAATTCTGAAATTTGAAGCTCTATTTATAGGCCTCGGTTAGGCTTCCAGCGTCGCGACGCCAGGGCCTTTGGCGTCGCTACGCCAGCTTTTATCGACGTGGCACGCTCTGGTTCGTCGGTTTGCAGATTCTGGATAAGCTGATAAGGTGACACGTGGCGAGATGGTTGGGCTTCAATTATTGTGACACGTGGCGGCTTCTGGTTGGTCGATGAGATTCTTATCCGCCACGTGTCAGATAAGGATTAGATACTCAATGATTAATGCTGACGTGGCGGTGATGTGGCGGTGATGTGGCGGTGATGTGGTGACACGTGGGAAAGAGACTGTCGGCACCGTAGGATTGCAACACGTGGCACTTCCTGATTGGCTGATGATGATGTGGCACGACACGTGGAAATATTGACTTGTTGACTTCCTGACGTGGATGATGACATGGAGACACGTAGGATGTCAGGTGGCACACGTGGCGATGATGACTGTCGGCACCGTATGATTGCTGACACGTGGCACGGTGCATGTTAGCAGATCGGCTGTGATTGTGACACGTGGCACGGCGCACGTTAGCGAAGTCAAACTTTTCTCAGATTCTGATTTATAGACCGGCGCACGTTAGCACTGTTCGGCGCATGTTAGGCGTCACGACGCGGAAGGTCTTGGCGTCGCGACGTGGGAATTTACAAAAATGCCATTTTCGTCCAATTTTCACTGTTTTGGCCCAAATCACCTCCAGAATGTCCTGAAACTTTATTTATCTAAAAAATAACACAAACACATCAAAATATTCACAAAACTCAAGAGACTATACAAAATATTAGGTTAAATGAGTGGGAAATAGTGATAGATTTACCACTCATCAGTATGGGGGTTGTCTTTACGTGTGTGGATTGCTGGATGTGTTATTGCGTGAGTGAGTTGGCTGCTGAAGGAGGCTTTTTTTGTGTGAGTTTACGTGAGATATTTGAGTGCTGTTGATGTGTGGATTGATGAGTTGGCTTGAGTGAGGCATTGATGGCAGTATGTGAGTGGCGAAGGGGCAGTGAGTGGAGTTCGAGAGGCTTATACGTGAGTGGTTTTCTTCTTTGTGTTTTTGTGTGAATGAGCTAGGATTCTTAAGGTTGGTGAAGGCTTCTTTTTATAGGCAAAGGTTACAGTTTACCTTGCATGGGAAGGAAAGAGATCATGCAATTAATGGTGATATCTCATAATTAGCATGTCACAAGGAAAATATCTACTTAATTTAGGGAGGTGATTTTTTTAAATTTGATTTGATTTCTTTTAATTAGGAATGTGATTTATCTTGATTTTATTTGATTTAATTTAATTTGATTTAATTTAATTTTTGACATGTGTTTTAAATGTTTTAATTATTATTGGATGTGATTTGATGTGCTTGGCTTATTTTGGTGGGCTTGGTGTATGGTTTGGTGGTCTGTGGGCTTGGTGTGTGTCTTGTGGGGGTTTGGGTCAAGGATGTGTTTTAAAACAGAGGTCCAACAAGCAAACCCGAAGCTAAACAAGCGAATTAAATCCAACAAGGTGTCAATTTCTGACTCTTTTCTTCCGACATCTGTTTCCCGCGACTTCCACGATTTAAGAGGTAGTGTCTCCGTGTGAGACTCATCATCGGGACTTATATGCAAAAATACAGTGCCTACAGTGGGGTATTGATTTCATGGGACCCTTTGTTCCATCTTTCGGAAAGCTGTACATCCTGGTTACTGTAGACTATGTCTCCAAATGGGTCGAAGCAATTACACTGCCATCCAATGATTCAAAAGTGGTGATTAAATTCCTGAAAAAGAACATTTTCACTCGGTTTGGAACACCTCGTGCAATCATCAGCGATGGTGGCACACATTTCTGCAACAGATACTTTGATGCACTCCTATCCAAATACGGAGTTACTCAAAAGGTTGCCACTGCTTACCATCCACAGTCAAATGGACACATTGAGGTTTCAAACAGAGAGATCAAAAGAATCTTGGAGAGAACTGTTGGATCAATAAGGAAACATTGGTCTACAAAACTAGATGATACATTATGGGCCTACCGAACAGCTTACAAGACACCCATTGGTATGTCCCCATATCGATTGGTGTTTGGGAAAGCATGTCATCTGTCAATTGAGCTTGAACACAAGGCGTACTAGGCATTGAAGAAGTTAAATCTTGATTCACAAGCTGCAGGAGAGAAAAGACTTCACCAACTCAACGAATTGGAGGAATTTCGCCTACAGGCTTATGAGAAAGCCAGATTGTACAATGTAAATACCAAGAAATGGCATGACCAAAAAATAGTGCACAGACATTTGGAACCAAGGCAGCATGTGCTATTGTACAACTCAAGGTTTGAACTTTTCCCTGGAAAGTTGAAATCAAGGTGGTCAGGTCCATTTGTGATCACTCAGGTTTTTCCATATGGAGCTATTGAGTTACTAGATCCCAACACCAACAAAACATTCAAGGTTAACAGTCAGCGTGTCAAGCACTACTGGGGAGAATCATTTGAGCGACAAAAAGAAAGTGTCACACTTTCAGATCCAGCTTAACGTTCAAGAAGTCACGTCTAGCTGACGACTTTAAACTTAGTGCTCGCAGGGAGGCAACCCATGCAATTTGTGTATATATTGTGATCTGGTGTTTTTTATTTTTGTGTGTTTAATTTTTGCAGGTAAAGTCATTTCAGGATGGAAGAAGCTCTCGTAAATCTTCACAAGTAATTTCCTTATCTCCCTCAGAAATATCTTATGAAAGTTTACAAAGCTCGCTTGGAACGAATGAGACTACTAACGATCCATGGTGTTCCTAATGATATTCGTTGGGTAATTGAAGCACGTATCCGATTGGCAGGTGAGTCTTCTGAATCTTTTATTTCACACCTGCCTGGTTTTGGAATAAGCACATATGCAAAGAAACGTAGAGCTAAGCAAATGGGTGTTTGTTACAAATGTGCATGCTGGAATTGCAATACTCGTTGTCGTTCTTTAGGAATGATGTCTGATAATCGCGAAGATAAAATTAAATTCATTAGGGATGGCTTGAGTAAGGAGTCTGTAGATAATATATCTTTGGCTATTGAGAACAATTAAGTCTTGGGAATCTGACTCAAAAAGACCTGTTTGCCAATTCATAAGAAAATTGGATGGGAAGCTTGTCCCTGACGCATAGACGTCAATCAAGCCGCTACATTTTTTGTACATATTATATCTCTTTGTCTTTTCCTAATAATTGTAATTTGTTTTGTTGTTTTCTTTTATTTTCTCCGACAGGATCTAGACCTTTTTGACTATCACGATTTATTTTACCGTTAACTAATAATTGTCATTTGGCAGGTACTAGTGCTATTATTTTACTCACCATTTTCAGGTATTATAAATTCAACTCATCATTGCACTTTTGAAGACATCAAAAGTAAAACATGGAAGCCACTTCAAGAAGACGAGTTGAAAACATCTGTGTGTTTTGCGGTACTAGTGTTGGTGTTAAGCCATAATACGTAGAAGCATCACAGGAATTGGGTCGAGTCTTAGCTGCAAGGAATATGCACTTAGTATATGGTGGAGGCAATCTTGGACTTATGGGGATCATTTCAAAATTTGTACATGAATGAGGCAGTCACGTTTTGGGAATCATCCCAAAACCCTTGGCAGAGGCAAATCTTATTGAACCATCAAACGGAGAGGAACTGATCGTGCCAGGTATGTCTGAACGATTGGTAGAAATGATTAACCGTGCTGATGCTTTTATTGCTTTGCCAGGTGGCTTGGGCACATTGGAGGAAATTTTTATAGTGTTATCTTGGGCGAACCTGAACATACACCAGAAACCGATTGGACTATACAACGTTGAAGGATTTTATGATTTTCTTTGTGTGTTTCTTGATGATGCTCGGAGAAATGGGTTCGTGTCAAAACCTATGAAAGAACTCCTCTTTACTGCCAGAACTGCTCCGGATCTAATTGACCAAATCTTAGCCTATGAACCACAAGTTGACCCTATCATTTCAAAGATAAATTGGTCCGAAGACGATCGTGGTAAGAGGCGTCGGATTAATCTGGATCTTAACCTTTAATTTCCTGTAGAATTTCAGTTATCCAGGTATTATCTTATAAACTCTTCTTCTACTGTTTAAGACATTGGGGACAATGTCATAGTTAGGTTTGATGGAGGGAATTAGTTGATCAGTATCTTGTTTTTAGTTTGTGTGTTGTTTTTATTTTTATTCCGAAATTTTTTGAAAAATACAAAAAAATTGAAATTTTTTCCAAAATTACAAAAATATTTTGCATTTTTGTGTTTTTATTTTGACTAAAAAGTTGAAATTGGTAAGAGATAGCTGTGTAAGGAATTTCCACTCCTGAGACGTATCTCAAACCATTTCTTTTGAAACAAGTTAATTTTTGTTTATTTCCTTTTGAATTATTTAATTTGTGAATTCTCCATAAAATTGACTAAAATGGATCTTCATATGCTTATTTGACAAGTATTATCAACATACATGGAAACATACGGTCATGAGCTATAATTGAAAAGTTTGTAATATTCAGTGCTCTAGTTTAATTGGAGGAAGCATCTCAAAAAGTAATGGAGTAAAAAAAAAACATATGAGGTCCGAGTTATTAAGTCTTTAAGGGTGTTTTAACACCTAGTGCCCTATAGCCAACTGGTTTGGGAGTCACTGGCCCAAAGCTCGCTACATGGATTAAGGATGTTGCAAAAATATATATATATAATCTGAAGTCTGAGTAATTAAGTCCGTAGGGGTGTCTTAACACCTGGTGCCCTAAAGCCAACTGGTTTGGGAGCCACCGACCCAACACTCGCTACATAGAAGGAAGGTATTGTATATAAATAAAAAAAATCAAAAATCAAAGAAAAAAATCAGAAAAATCAGAAAAAATTTTCCATTGCTACAAAAAGGTGTGAATTCTGATAAAACTTTAGGACACAAATATTACTCTCTTATCAACTGCATTTATGTCTGTTGTGGGCAAAAATGAGTTGTTTAATATTTTGTTGGCTGTGTATATGGAGAACGGTAAATATAATTAGAGAATTTACTTATTCAGTAATTTAGAAAGAAGAAAACAACTAGTAACTTGGAGTAGAAGTTTCACCTGATTAGTCACTAATTCTTTATTCTCTTTTCGCTTGTCTTTTTGCTTTTGTGTGCATTAGTTTCACTACCTTTTTACTTTTGTAAACTGTTTGTGGGTATCATTGCTGTAAACCATCACGAGACTACAACTCGTCCACTAGGGACACCTAGGGGTTTAAAGGCTTATTGCATGCACTAAATGCAACTGCGATCCCTACGAAAGTGGCTTAGTTAAATTTTATTTTAAGGATGTTTATGTTATTTTATTCTGTGTTTTGCTCGAGGACTAGCAAAATATTAGGTTTGAGGGTGTGATGAGTGGTAATTATATCACTATTTCCCACTCATTTAACCTAATATTTTGTATAGTTTCTTGAGTTTTGTGAATATTTTGATGTTTTTTGTGTTATTTTGTAGATAAATCAAGATTCAGGACATTCTGGAGGTGATTTGGACCAAAACAGTGAAAATTGGAAAAATGGCATTTTGGTGCGTCGAGACGCCTAACGTGCACCAGGTCCATGCTAACGTGCGCTAGGTCCACATGTCAGAATCTGAGAAGTTTGACTTTGCTAACTTGCGCCGTGCCACGTGTCACCATCAGAGCTGATTTGCTAACGTGCACTGTGCCATGTGTCATCATCCTACGGTGCCGACAATCGCCATTGCCACGTGTGCCACATCTCACTCCACGTCACCGCCATGTCATCATCCACATCACCAGTTGACCGAGTCAAAGTGTCACGTCATCGCCACATCATCATCAACCAATCACAGCGTGCCACGTGTCATAATCCTACGGTGCCGACACTCCTTTTCGCCACGTGTCGCCACGTCAATACCACGTCATGCCACGTCAGCATAATAATTGAGCTCTCAGCCGCCTTGCCACGTGTCACCTTATCTCCTTATCCATAATCGCTACGTGTCAAGCCCTCAGCATGCCACGCCAAAAGAGACCGGCGTCGCGATGTTATAACCTTTGGCGTCGCGATGCCCAGAGCCTATCCGCGCCTATAAATTAAGCTCGAGGTTTCAGTTTCAGATGTACCATTCTTTCTGAATTCTCTGATGTAAATAGAGAGTTCTCTTATTAGTTTCTTTAAAATTCAGTTTTGTAATAAATTTTAATTACGTTATGTAATAGTAATTTACTTTTGTAATAGTAATAGTAATTTATTTCTTTTTAACTTTTACAGTTTTACTATTCAACCATTAGGAGGTAACTTCCCCCTACTAGGGTGAAAGGTAATTCTTTTACTATTGCTATTTAGATTAATCTCCCTTAAATATAATATATTCACTATTTAAAATATTGACTTAATAAGGATACCGCCAGATTGGTCGGTTGGTAATTAATTTTCTTACTGCCTATATGGCAGGTTTATTTTGGTTCCGCCTTTATGGCTGGTTGGACTTAATTTGACTTAATCAGGTTATCGCCTATATGGACGGTTAGTAAAATAATCACAAGTTAATGTATTATATTAAGGGAGATATCTAAATAGTAAATAGTAAAAGTTGATCATTTTACCTTAGCATTTTATTTTTCAAGCGTTTACTTTACCGCAATTACTTTTCACAGCATTTTTACTTTATGTCTTTTACTTTCAAGTTCTTACTAGCCCTAGTTATGTGTTTAACTAAATTAGTTATTTGGGGTTGTGATGACTTCTAATATCACCGGTTTATATAAGGGGTTATTTTATAGTTAAGGTAATTTAAAGGTTTACTTATTAAGTCTTAAGCCTAATGCGTCATGTTATTTGGCCACTAATAAGATTGATCTGGTAAATCTAAAATAAACTTGACAAAGGAATTTTAGGTTTCAGCCTTAGACTTAATATCCCACGACGATTTCCTTGAGGATAGATAACCCTTTAATAGATTTCCTTACAGGATAGACATATACCTGTTGGGCGGGGGTAGCCATAATTGGAACTTAAACTTAATGAATCCAGATAATTTGGTTGACATAGACATATGGTTCAATTGGGTTAAACTGGGTATTTGCGTCTGACCATTGATAGAGGCTTTCACATAATTTAGTGTTCCAGGTTAGTAAACCGATTTATTACACAAACATCAAATAACCACTTCATATTTTAAAAGATATTAGAAAGATTCACAACCCTAGATAGTTTTTAATATTGAATTTTCTTAAACCTACTTTTGAACAATTTTATTTACTTGTTTTTAAATTTAGAATCATCACCATTTCAAATCAATCAAACAACCTGTTAGATACTAGTAATCATTTGACCTCATAAAATTAATAGATTAGGTATTAAGTCCTCATGAGATCGTTACTTTTTATACTACTTGAACGATACGTGCGGTTGCATTATATGCGTGTGTGTAAGCACCGGTCAGCAATTTTGGGATGCGTCCCAGGGTTGAGGCCCACATCATCAGTTGCAGTTACGGGAAACGTCTCAGGGTCGAGGCCCACTGCATCACTAGCCGAGAATGGCGCTCTAGGAATGGAGCACGGGTTGAGGCCTACATCATCAGTTACAGTTACGGGATGCATCTCAGGGTCGAGGCCCACTGCATCACTCGCCGGGAATGGCGCTCCGGGAATGGAGCACGGGTTGAGTCCCAGATCATCATCGCTCGCCGGGAATGTCGCTCCGGGAATGGAGCACGGGTTGAGGCCCACATCATCATCAGTTTTGGGATGTGTCCTAGGGTCGAGGCCCACACATCAGTTGCAGTTTCGGGATGCGTCCCAAGGTCGAGGCCTACTGCAGCATCAACTCAGTTCGAAGAAAACAGGCAAGTCAAGTGGTAGCTGGTGAGCCAGATAAGTGAAAATGCATTGCATAACTTTGATAGGATTGTCATTGTCACACACTGCACAAGTCCCATCAAAGTGGGGGCGACTGTAGGCACTGCATTTTTGCATATAAGTCCCGATGATGAGTCTTACATGGAGACACTACCTCTTTAAGTTGTGGAAGTCGCGGGAAACATACGTCGGAAGGAAAGAGTCAGAAATTGACACCTTGTTGGATTTAATTCGTTTGCTTAAGCTTCGGGTTTGCTTGTAAGATCTCTATTTTAAACTTATCCTTGACTCAAACCCCCGCAAGTCACACACCAAGCCCACACACCACCAAGCCAGACACCAACCCCACCAAAATGAGCCAAACCCACGCCCAAATAGACCTAAGTCACGCCCATCACCTTCCAAAATAACAAAAAATCACACATTAAACACATGCTAAAATCAAGACAAATCACCTTCCCAAATTAAAGAAATCAAATCAAATCAAATCCAATCAAATCAAATCAAATCATATTCCTAATTAAAAGAGAAGAAATCAAATCAAATTAAATCACATCCCTAATTAAATAGATTTTTCCTTATAGCACACTAATTAGAAGATATCCCCATAATTACACAAAATCCTTTCCCTATTCGCATAAGGATAACCCAAACATTTGCCTATAAAAAGAAGCCAAACAAACTTTTCACACCCTGGTCCATCCACGCCTAAAGCCTCTCAAATCGCTCTCCATTCACCGTAACTCATAACCTCCAAACTGCCCAGTAATTACCAAAAAAAAACTCCACTCACGCCTTTGACTAACAAGCAACACACCTTCCCGCAAATACCTACTTCACGCCTAACCACACACTTCCTTCAACAGCCCTTTGTTTCACGCAACACACCTTCAACAGCTCCTTTCTTCACGCCACCCACTCACGCATAAAGCCCCTTAAAGCAGCCTGCCTCCAACGCCATAAACCATTAATCACATAAGGCCCTCACGCCCCTTCTTCAACCCAGCCCATACACGTAACAAATAAATGTTCAGCCACCTCGCAAAGCCAAACCCAACCGACGCCACTAACATAAGACCTGACCAATTAAACTGCTCCCTTCCCTTCTTCAACACGTAACCCTATCCACGAAAATACTCCATGCACAACCAGTCCTCATTCACCGCAAAACTGCACCCATATCACCAAAATTCTGCCCAGAAAAACATTCCCAAAACAGTCCCAAAACCTCACAAAAACAGCCCCCGAGTACTGCAAACAGTAACCAAACACAACGACCAGAAAATACAGCAAAAACAGTGAGCAAACAGCAGCCCAAAACAGCGAGACAGCGAAGAAAAACAACGAACAGTAAACCAGAGGAGTTACGGAGCATCAACCCTTCCGACAACCTAGTAACGCACTTCCAATAGACGACTTGAGAGGTTAGATCTGAGGGCACCCCTTTTATTCATTCTCCTTTATTTTTATTTATTTTCTTATTTTACTTCGCATGAGTATTGTTGATTGGTGTATGCTATGACTTTCAGATGAATGAAATATGTGTTCTCTCTTGCGGTATATCGGATGGTAACCCAGACGTAAATTTCGTAGCCGAATCCGAATGGACGGTAATACGGTTTGTACTTGGGAAACAACTCCACGTACCACTTGAGAGACACACATATTTCGTTTCATCCTAACCTGTGTTTAAGCATGATTTAGTCATTAGTACGTATTTACTTTTCTAAGCATGATTTAGTCGTTAGTATACTATTTATTTTTATGCATGATTTAGTCGTTAATATGCTATTTATTTTTATGCATGATTTAGTCGTTAGTATGTTATTTATTTTTATGCATGATTTATTTATGTTTCCGTAGGTGTTCATTTGATGTATTCATGAGATTGCGTGCTTGCTGCACTTCGACTTACTTTTATGCATGCAAACTTAGATATAGGTTTTATTTTCATGCACGTGAACTTAGAAGTAGGTTATTTTTGCGTATGAATGTTGCGTAGACTTGGTTAGATTATTGCACAAATCTTTTCATTACAAGTGGCATAAGTAAGGGTCCATTATGAACCCAACGGTTTGAGGTCTTCCCTTGCGAGGGGTGAGTGCTGCCTTAAATCATTTTCCCAGTTCACACTGGTTGGCGACTCCATGTTATTTCTCCGATTTTATCCCCCCGTGGGCTACTCCGTACTCCCGACTAGGCCGCAAGCCTGGAACAGCGTCACCGATTTCTGTGTCCTACAGTGATTCTTAGACTTGAGATACCACTGCGGATACATGAGTTATCCTCCACACTTACATGGATCCGTTAGTTCTGTGTACAGAGCATAGGTAGTCCAAATGTGATTAGCAATCTGTTAAATCTATGGCCAATAGTATACTTCAGAAGTGAGTTCCGAATGTTATTTAAAGATTGCCAATAGATACGTCGACAAGATTATTCTTATAAAGATTTGACGTTTATATCTATATCTATGGGATAATCTGGATACCTGTGACGGAGGATTATACGTATGCAGTGACCTCGACCTGTATGATTCAGTGAGTTTATCTGTGGTCGTCATAATTTACGGGTGGGTGAATTATGGACACGAAATTGGATTTTGTGACGGATATGCCTGAATCTAGAGAGTCTCACTAATGAAATATACTCGTAGAGCACTAGGGTAATTGTTATGAATAATACTGATTATTTATAACTCGTTTAATGGTTTAACGGAAATACATACAAAGGGACCTAATCATCATTTTCGAATTAATGTGTATTTTTATTTAATACTTGATTTTATTAAATACACATTAATTAAATATCAAATTGTGATATTTGACATATATCATTAATATATGTATTTGAAATATTTAATGTAAATATAATACATATATTTAAGATATTTGTATTTAATTATTTAATTATATAAATGTTATATGATTAAAATAATTAAAGTAACAAATATCTTATGACATGATTTCTTTATTAAAGTTTGAAAATAGCATGTTTCCATTGGAACACATTTAAGTTTACTTTAGTATTAGATAAATGTTATCTTGTTATTAAGTAAAATGTGTACCAATTAAAGTAAAACAAATTGTAAAATTTCTTTATCCAATTTTTTTTTCTATATTCACGGCAATGTTGAAAAAAAATACATAAGAAATTTTTGTTTTGTTTTTCAAAGAGAACACAAGATACCAAATAAAATTACAAAAGGTATTGAGAGAAAAAGCTTGAAGAACAAAGGAAAAAGTTTGGAAATTTTGATTTTGTAAGTATTTTCCAACTTTCTTCAACTAGAAAATGTTTCCATGTTTCTAAGCTTCAACATGTGTTTCTTAGAATTTTCTCTACTCTTTAAGTATGCAATTAAATTGGTTTGAGACTTGTTGGAAAGATGTTTGCATGTATAATTAATTTATTTGCTTATTAATGTAATTAAGCTTAATAAATTAATTAGAAAATTAAAGTTGCCATTCTAGAGTTAATTAGCCATTCATAATTAGCCTAGAATTGTTCTTGATTAATTTCATGATGGTGAGATTTAATTGGTGTGGTAATTTGAAGATTAAAGTATTGAATTTTATCAATTTAATGTAAATTGCCCAATTTGAGTAATTTATGAAATTAGGGTTCTTAACCCACTCAAATTTTGGGGCTTTTCATATATATGTTATAATTTGATGTATATTTGATGTATGTCAAATTTGGGATTGATTGGATTTGATCTTGATGTGTTTTGAACAAATTGAGCCAAATTACAATTAATAGAAAATCTGGGTTGTTTTCGTAATTCTGGAAAATTACTGGGCAGTTTCGAATTTCTGGAAAAGTTTCTGGATTATGTTGCAAATTGTATAAATTATTTTGGGATTGATTTGGAATCAATTAAATATGTATTTGAATATTTAAGGACCAAAATGATTAATTTGTAAAGTATTGGGGTCTCAAAGCAATTAATGATAAATCTGATTTTTCAGATTAAAAATTCAGTTTTTATTTATTGAGTAATTATAATAAATTAGATTATTTTAATTGCCCAAAAAAATATTTATCGAAAATTGTTTCGGAGTGAAAATATGCGAAAACGGCGCTATCGGGTAACGGCTACCCAAACAGTGAACTGGGCACTGTTTGGGCAGCACACGAACTGTCCAAATATTTTGGGGGCTGACCTGGGCAGTCCCCATGAGCATTGGTCGGTCGGTTTGGTCGGAAACGCGTTTTATGCTATTTTACGGAAAAAAGTTTTCGCAAAGGTTTCGCGATGTTTCTATATTATTTATGTGGTTATATGATATCGAATAAATACGTTTTGGTAAAATATGAATGAATTATTAATATTGGATATTAAATAATTTATTCGTAAGTTTAAAAATTTTAAACTATGATTTCGCCCGAACAGCGCTCATTCCGCTACGCCTCCCTGATTTGACCCCAACAATATATTGGATATATATTTGGACTTGGAGGTCCACCTACCGGATCTAGGAATTGGATGAGTTCCAATTGATCTTAGATATTTCCTTAGTTAAGTTTCATACAGCTTGTTGGCCAAAGTCAAGGTTGTGTGTTATTTAACGGGATCCTAGCCCACTAGGAAACTGGGTTTTCTCGAGTACTCAATAGAGGGTTAGAGGCTCGTCAAAAAATAGTGGGAGGCCAATATTAGATTTAAAATTTCATTTAATACTTTCCAAATACGCGCTTTTAAAATATTTTCGTCGTTATATATTTATATTAGTTGGACTAATATTTTATTGTTTTCTTTGAACAGTTGGACTGTACCATAACTCCATTTGTAGTGGATTATATAGTTGGACTATAGTAATCATTACATTTGATTATACCTGATATCGTTGATTGAATAGTTAGACTATTGCAATCAAGATGACTGGAAAGATTAGCATCAGAGACACCGTCATGGGCGATAATGTCTTTAACGGCTCTAATTTTCCAGACTGGGAGATGAATCTCAGGATTTTCCTGGGAGCCGATAAGTTGCTCTATGTTATAGACAGACCTCTCGTGCCTGAGCCTGGACATGAGCTGGTTGTTGATCATGAGCTTTGGAAGACTCACAATGATGAGAACTCAACTGCTCAGTCTGTCATGCTTGCCGCAATGACCCCTCAATTTCGTCGTCAAAACAAGGGATTGGATCCCTACAACATGATGTTGAAATTAAAGGACCTTCATAGATTTAACCTAAGATCTCATAAATATGTATTGCAGAAGAAGCTCTTTCGCTCTCGCATGTCAGAGGGTACATCTGTCGAGCACTATGTGTCGCATATGATTGCTGACATCGAACAACTAGGTCAGCTAGGCATAACCTTTGAGGCTGAGACTTCCATAGATTTGATCTTACAGTCTCTGTCTGACTGCTGGGGTGGGTTCATCATGAACTACAATATGATGAACCAAGAGAAGACACTTGGAGAGTTGATGGCGATGCTGAAACAGGCAGAGCCAGAGCTTCTGAAGCGCAAGAAGCGCGAGGCGAACTTCACTTCGACATCTCAGAAGGCCAAGGCTTGTCCGAAGGCTTCTAGAGGTGTGAAGAAGAAGAAAAGAAATGGCAAGGCCAAATCATCAAAGTTTTCTGGGAAGGCAAAGGACAAATCCCAAGATGTCTGCCTACAGTGTGGCAAATGGGGTCATTGGAAGCGTGACTGCCGTGAGTACAAGGCGCACATGAAGGAAGTGAAGGCGGGTAAGGCTCCGGCTTCAGGTATGTTTGTTATTGAAATAAACATGTCTACTTCTAGTTTTAAAAATTGGATTTTTGATTCTGGATGTGGTACTCATATATGTACCGATGTGCATGATCTGCAGATTAGCATGAGACTGGCTTCAGGCGAGATTGACCTACGAGTTGGAAACGAGACCAGAGTCGATGTTTTGGCTGTAGGGATCTATGTTTTGGAACTGCCCTCGGGGCAAGTACTTAATTTGGCAGACTGTTATTATGTACCTCGTTTGACTATAAACATTATCTCTGTATCTTGTTTGACCCAAAGCGGGTATACTTTTGTATTCCGAAACATTGGGTGTTTTGTTTATAAAAATGATTTTGAGATATGTACTACTGATGCCAATAATGGTCTTTTGAATATAAATGAATCTCAAACATATAATATGGCAAACAAAAGGCTCAAAATGAGTAAAACAGATTAAACTTACATGTGGGATTGTCGTCTGGGACATATTAACAAGACTCGTATATCCACGCTTTTTCGAAGATTGGATACTTGGAGGGATTTGATCCTAATTCATATGATGTATGTGAATCTTGTTTATTAGGCAAAATGCCTAAAACGCCTTTTAGCGGTAAATGTGTTCATGCCACTGAACTGTTAGCCCTCGTTCATAGTGACGTATGTGGGCCCTTGTCTAGCCAGGCTAGAGGTGGATATGAATACTTCGTAACCTTTACAGATGATACATCGCGTTATGGTTATGTGTATCTTATGAGACACAAGTCGAAAACTTTTGAGAAATTCAAAGAGTTTCGACACGAAGTAGAAAAACAGACCGAAAAAAGTATTAAAACATTACGGTCGGACCGTGGTGGAGAATACTTGCGCAATGAGTTTCTCAATTACTTGAAAGAGTATGGTATTCTTTCATAGTGTACTCTTCCCGGAATACCTCAATTAAACGGTGTATCTGAACGGAGAAATCGAACTTTGTTAAACATGGTAAGGTCTATGATGAGTCGCACTGAGCTACCATTTTCCTTCTGGGGATACGTATTGAACAATGCAATACTTATTTTGAATAAGGTTCCGTCAAAGTCTGTTGGATAGAATCCATATGAAATATAGACAGGAAAGAAACTGGGTTTCTCATTCCTGAAGATTTGGGGATGATTGGCATACATTAAACGTTTGGATGGTACCAAACTAGAACCCAAATCAAATAAGTGCTTATTTTTAGGTTATCCTAGGGAAACCAAAGGATATTACTTCTACAACCCACAAGAGAACAAGGTATTTGTTGCTCTCCATGCGGTTTTCTTCGAAAATGAATTCCTAAATGCAGTGGTAAGTGGGAGGAAAGTAGAACTCGATGAAAATCGGAGTGATACTGTTACTAGCACTGAATCCCTCACGGAACACGAACAGTTCATCAGGGATGAGACTGTACCACAATCTTCTAATACACAAGAACCGCGTAGGTCAGAGAGAGTCAGAAAACAACTTGAGAGGTATGGGTTTATGATCTCGCCTCATGTAGATATTAATCTTAATGAGAATAATGAGCCGGCTACGTATGAGGAAGCAATATAAGGTATTGACTCTGCTTTATGGCAAGATGCCATGAAGTCTGAAATGGATTCCATGTATACCAACCATGTCTGGGCACTAGTTGATGTACCAGAAGGCGTTAAGCCGGTTGGTTGTAAATAAGTCTTCAAGAAAAAGACAGACATGGATGGCAACATACAAATGTATAAAGTTAGGCTTGTAGCGAAAGGGTATTGTAAAGGACATGGTGTCGATTACCTGTTGCCATGATTAAATCCATTCAGATAATGCTTGCTATTGCTGCATATTTCGATTATGAAATATGGCAAATGGACGTCAAAATCATTTTCCTTAATGGAAACCTTTTGGAGGATGTTTATATGCAATACCCTGACGGTTTTGTCGTACCAAAATATACAAACAAGGTTTGCAAGTTAAATCGATCCATTTATTGATTGAAGCAAGCATCAGGTTCTTGGAACCAACGTTTTGATGAGATCATAAAATAATATGATTTCATTCAAAATGAAGATGATTCTTGTGTATATAAGAAGGTTAGTGGGAGCGCACTGACATTCATTGTCTTTTACGTTGATGATGTATTGCTTATTGGTAATGACATCCCATGCTACAATCGGTGAAAGCATGGCTTTCATTAAAATTCTCCATGAAAGATCTGGGAGAAACAGCCTTTAATCTGGGAATAAGGATCTACCGGGATAGATCTAGAAATCTGCTTGGACTCTCCCAAAGCTCGTACATTGACAAAGTGTTGAAGAGATTCAACATGGATCAGTCTAAGAGGGGACTGCTTCCAATGTCACATGGCGTCTCTCTATCTAAGGACATGTGTCCTAAAACTCAAGATGAGAGAGATAAAATGAGTCGGATCCCATTCGCTTCTACAGTCGGATCGATCATGTATGCCATGATATGTACATGACCTGATGTCTCATATGCTTTGAGCATGTGTAGTCGCTATAAGGCCGATCCAGGTGATGGTCACTGGATTTCTGTTAAGAACATCCTTAAGTATCGTAGACGAACTAAGGATGCTTTCTTAGTCTATGGAGATAGAGAACTTGAGGTGACTGGGTTCACTGATGCAAGTTTCCAAACCGATAAAGACGACTCTAAGTCGCAATCTGGGTATATATTTTGTTTGAACAACAGAGCAGTGAGCTGGAAATCTTCCAAGCAAGAGACTGTTGCTGATTCAACAACAGAAGCGGAATATATTGCTGCAGCTGAGGCAGCAAAAGAAGCAGGTTGGATCCGTAAATTCCTAATTGTATTAGGAGTAGTTCCGTTAGTAGCTGAGCTCGTTCCTTTGTATTGTGACAATAACGGGGCTATAGTGCAGGCTAAGGAACTGCGGTCTTATCAACGATCCAAGCATGTACTTCGACGTTTCCATCTGATTCGTGAGATCATACATCATAGCGATGTGAAGATCTAAAAGATCGCTTCAGATGACAACATTGCAGATCCGCTGACGAAAGCTATTTCTCAGTAGAAGTTTGAACGACACGTACATAGTTCAGGTGTTAGATACTTGAGTGATTGGATATGAGCCAAGTGGGAGATTGTTCGAAAATTATGACCCATAGCATCACTATTTGTAAAAGACATTGGGGTTTTTGTACAAATTAACTATGTGACAAAGGAAATTTCTATTTTATCATTTTGTAATTGGATTACTTGAATATATATAAATGATAAAAGTCATTATTATTAGTTCAGGATTAATAAGATATGAGACAATATTAATCCACAAACGGTTTAATCATTAAATATAGATTATATATTCTTCGTTAAATATTTCTGGAGAATTTGGTAGACACGGTGCTTTGCTAGAAACCAACCATGTCTTGTAAATCGGTAAGAACATGGTACGGGGTACGCACGTGTTCGGATAGTCTGATGACCAGATTTACTGCCAACATATCCAGGGATCTCTTGGGTCGCTTCCCAAAGATTCACCGATGACATTTAACTCGAACATAATTAATCTGGGATTAATTATGAGAGAGAGAAAATTAATCTAGGATTAATTACGGCATGAATTTATCTGGGATAAAATTCGAATATAAGAGAGAACGCCATTAATTTGGAATTAATCGATTAAATAATATATTTGATATAGTAATTGAAATAGGATTTCAATGCGGAATTAAAATTAGATTTTAATTCGGACAAACGATTTAATTTGGAATTAATTCGTAAGCGACTTTCGTAATAATTTTGCTAGGCATTATTATTTAATTAAATTGGATTTAATTATATCGCAACGACAAATTTGTTTAGTTCGGAATTAAACAAACTCGGGCCCGAGCGAAGTCGTGTATCGTATAAGCCGACTTAAATTTGGAATTTAAAAGAGGTGGGACCCACTTCACTTACATCAACTTATTGGACATGTGATGGAAGTGGTTAGGCTTGAATTATGGATTTGATTTGTTGGCAAATAAGGCTCGGCTTTAATTATAAAACACTCAAACCAAATCCAACACACAAACTTTGTATATAAAGCAAGTGAACTTTGGAAGTAAGAAACAATTCACTATTCACAGCATTCCTTTTTCTTCTCCAAATTGCCGTGACTATCTCTCTCACCCATGGAATTTTTGTTGCAAAAATTCTAGCAAGCTAGCACTTAAAGAGCAAATCAAGGTGATAGGGAAACTCATCCTTGATTTTGGAACACAACACAAAGCTTGGAGCTTTCCATAAACATCAAAGAATTTCAAATTCTCATCCATTCATTGTAAGTATTTTTCCGTAACTTACTTTGTTTTATTCACACAATATCATTACTTAGACACCTTATGCATGTCTAGGACACTAACATCCACTACCTGTTGATATCAATCCTGACTACACTTCAGAAGAGCGAGAAACTTTTGATAGATGGAAGGATGATAACCTAAAGGTGAAATCCTACATCTTGGGATCGATGGTTCCAGATTTGCTGAGACAGTACATTGAAGTACCAGATGCTTGGAGCATCATGCAAACACTCTAGGAGTTGTTCGAGGAAAATCAAGAGATAGAACTTTATCAAAGGTCTAAGGAATTGTTCCGTGCTGAACTCAAGGAGGGAGGAGCTGTCAGCACTGATGTTTTGAACATGATCGACCAGATTCGATATCTGGAATGACATGGCATTGTGTTTGATGAACGGCTGGACCGTAATTTGATTCTGTCTTCTTTGTCTGGTTCTTATACTGAATTTGTATTAAATTTCCATATGCATTCGATGCAAGCCACATACGAAGAACTTCATAACATGCTACGCAAGGTGAAGTAAGATTATAAGAAAGGCGGTTAGTCTCACACTATATCTCCGTGGTGGAGCTGGCTCTTCAAAGACTTCTGAGAAGTCAAAGAAAATCAAGATGTGGAAGAAGAAGAATATATCAAAGAAAAATCGAAATTAGCTCGTGATCAATTGTCTACAATGTAAGAAGTCTGGACACTGGAAGAAGGACTGTCCAGAGCTTAAAGAGGACCCCCATGTACGCTTTGTATTTTTCCAATTATTGACATCTCATTAGCCTTATATATAAATAGTGGATGGGTGTTGGACACTGGCAGTCCTACTTATATTTGCAATTCCCTATAGGAAATGAGGGTTAAAAGAAGACTGAATAAAGGGGAGATCCAGCTTAGAGTTGGCAATGGCGAGACATTAGATGTCAAGGCCATAGGAGCTGTTGTTCTATTTCTACCAAATGGATGTAAAATAGATTTGCATGACTGTTATTATGTTACCTCACTTATCAGACAAATAATATCACTGCCAATATTAGATAAAGAGAGATATAAAATAAACATTAAGGATGGAACTTTATGTTTGTATAATAAAGAAAATTTATTGAAATGTGAATGTTCTTTATCAAACAGTCACTATATTTTGGAAACATGTAGATATATCTTTAATATAGAGAAAAATACAAGTAGGAATTCTGAATTAAATAATACTGAATTATGGCATATGAGATTCAGCCACATAGGTGTTAGACGTCTATCCAAATTAGTAAAGGATGGTTTGATTTACAATCTTACCTTAGATCCTTATCCGATTTATGAGTCATGTATCCAAGGAAAGATGGCAAAGGCCTCATTTCAAGATGTTGGACACCGTGCTGGAGATTTACTGAAACTAATACATAGTGACGTGTGTGGTCCATTAAATCATACCGTTCATAATGGTTCAACATACTTTGTAATTTTCACAGATGACAAGTCTAGATATGGATATGTCTATCTGATTAAACATAAGTCGAAAACATTTGACAAAATCAAAATATTCCGAAACGAAGTAGAAAAACAAACCAGAAAACTCATCAAATGCCTTAGATCAGATCGAGGCGGTTAATACATGAGTGAAGAATTCAGAAATTATTTAAGAGAGAATGGAATTTTCGCCCAATATAGCCAACCAGGAACTCTTCAACACAATGGAGTGTCTGAGCATAGAAATCATACTTTTTTTGGATATGGTGTGGTCTATGATGAGCTATACAGATCTTCCTTATTACCTTTGGGGTTACACTTTACAAACTACTGCCTACATACTTAATAGGGTTCCATCGAAAGCTGTTTCTACAACCCCTATCAGATATGGTTCGGTAGAAACCCAAGTGTTAAGCATTTAAAGATTTGGGGTTGTCCTGCATACGTTAGAATTACGTAACGGGAAAAACCAGCACCCATAGGGTATAAATATAGTTTCGTTGGATATCCTGATAATTTCATGGGATATCAATTCTATGATTCTGAACAACAAAATATATTTTTTGTTCGCTTTGCAACTTTTCTTGAAAAGCAATTTTTGAGAGAATGTGGTAATTATAGAGAGATTAAACTTGATGAGTTTGATCCCAACATTAAAGAACCTGAGATGGAACCAGAGATCCAACTAGATGCAGGATCTACAACACTGGTTCTATGTAAGTCATATAGAGTATCAAGGCCTACTGAGAGATATTTTTAACATCTGATGTGAACCTTGATGTTCTCCTCTTGGAGGAAACAGATCCGACTACATATAAAGAAGTGATATTGGATATCGATTCGGGAAAATGGTAAGAAGCCATGAAATCCAAAATGGATTCAATGCATGCCAATCAAGTCTGGGACTTAGTTGAACTTCCTGAAGGAGTTAAACCTATTGGTTGTAAATGGGTTTACAAAAGGAAGCGAGGGCCCGATGGAAATGTGGAAACCTTTTTGGCTCGACTAGTAGCAAAATGTTACACTCAATGTCCTGGGATTCACTATGAGGAAATTTTTTCACCAGTAGACATGCTAAAATCCATTAGGATTCTCTTAGCCATTGCTGCATATCACGACTATGAGATATGGCAGATGGATGTGAAAATCACTTTCCTAAATGGATTCCTTGAGGATGATATCTATATGGAACAACCATAAGGTTTCGTATCCAGTGAGACTTCAAACTTGGTTTGTAAGCTCCAAAAGTCTATTTATTGACTTAAACAGGCATCCCGAAGCTGGAATCGTTGTTTTGATGAGATAATTAGATTATCTGGATTCATCAAAAATGAGGAAGAACCATGTGTTTAAAGAAAGTTAGTGGAAGCATGATAGTTTTTTTAATCTTGTATGTAGATGACATCTTTATCATTGAAAATGATATAGGGATGATGCAAAGTGTGAAATCCTACCTTTGCAAAAACTTCTCCATGAAAGATATGGGTGAAGCTTCCTATATACTAGGTATAAGGCTCTATCGAGATAGAGTTAGGAAGCTTATAGGGTTGTCACAATCGACGTACATAGATAAGATGTTAGAAAGGTACAGTTTTACCAACTGCAAGGCAGCAAATGTACCTTTCCGATACGGCATACATCTTTCGAAAAAAATGGCACCTCATAATGAGGAAGATAGAGTTAGGATGTCTAACTTGCCATATGCTTATTGTATTGCAAGTATAATATATGCTATGTTATGAACTAGACCTGACATCAGTTTCAGTGTTAGTGTGACCAGCCGATATCAATCTGATCCAGATAATGATCATTCAATAGCTGTGAAACATATCCTGAAATGTCTTGAGGGTACTATGGATAAGTTTCTCCTAGGCTATGTTTATTTGTGTATTAGATGCATGATCACATAGCTTAATGTTGAATAAGGCTAATCAATTGTGTTAGGATACTTTAGAAGTATAAACACAACATGCTTGTAATTAGGTCAAAAATGTTTATATTGGAAATGAAACAATTTATCAGAGTTTGGAACTATAGATTAGAGCTTAGAGCTATGGCTACCATTCTAGAATCACTTGACCACCTTTGGGTGACCTAGAAATGTTCACGAGACATTTCTTATTTGGATTCTAATTTGGTTTGTGTAATAGATTCAAAATTTACGCAAGTGCGTAATTTGGTTACGCAGTTACGGGATGCGTCCTAAGGTCAAGGCCCACTGCATCACTCGCTAGGAATGGCGCTCCGGGAATGGAGCACGGGTTGAGTCCCACATTATCATCGCTCGCCGGGAATGGCGCTCCGGGAATGGAGCACGGGTTGAGGCCCACATCATCATCAGTTTTGGGATGTGTCCCAGGGTCGAGGCCCACACATCAGTTGCAGTTTTGGGATCCGTCCCAGGGTCGAGGCCTACTGCAACATCAACTCAGTTCGAAGTAAACTGGCAAGTCAAGTGGTAGCTGGCGAGCCAGATAAATGAAAATGCATTGCATAACTTTGATAGGATTTTCATTGTCACACACTGCACAAGTCCCATCAAAGTGGGGGCGACTGTAGGCACTGCATTTTTGCATATAAGTCCCGATGCTGAGTCTCACATGGAGACACTACCTCTTTAAGTTGTGGAAGTCGCGGGAAACAGACGTCGGAAGGAAAGAGTCAGAAATTGACACCTTGTTGGATTTAATTCGTTCGCTTAAGCTTCTGGTTTGCTTGTAAGATCTCTGTTTTAAACTTATCATTGGCCCAAACCCCCGCAAGTCACACACCAAGCCCACACACAACCAAGCCAGACACCAAGCCCACCAAAATGAGCCAAACCACGCCCAAATAGACCTAAGTCACGCCCATCACCTTCCAAAATAACAAAATCACACATTAAACACATGCTAAAATCAAGACAAATCACCTTCCCAAATTAAAGAAATCAAATCAAATCAAATCATATTCCTAATTAAAAGAGAAGAAATCAAATCAAATTAAATCACATCCCTAATTAAATAGATTTTTCCTTATAGCACACTAATTAGAAGATATCCCCATAATTACACAAAATCCTTTCCCTATTCGCATAAGGATAACCCAAACCTTTGCCTATAAAAAGAAGCCAAAACTAACTCTTCACACCCTGGTCCATCCACGCCTAAAGCCTCTCAAATCTCTCTCCATTCACCGCAACTCATAACCTCCAAACTGCCCAGTAATTACCGAGAAAAAAACTCCACTCACGTAGCAACCAAAAACCCTTCACGCCTTTGACTCAACAAAGCAACACACCTTCCCGCAAATACCTACTTCACGCCTAACCACACACTGCCTTCAACAACCCTTTGCTTCACGCCACACACCTTCAACATCTCATTTCTGCTCCCTTCCCTCTTCAACACGTAACCCTATCCACGCAAATACTCCATGCACAACCAATCCTCATTCACCGCAAAACTGCACTAAAAAATTGCACCCATATCACCGAAATTCTGCCCTGAAAAACATTCCCAAAACAGTCCCAAAACCTCACAAAAATAGCCCCCGAATACTGCAAACATTAACCAAACACAACGACCAGAAAATACAGCAAAAATAGTAAGCAAACAGCAGCCCAAAACAGTGAGACAGTGAAGAAAAACAACGACCAGTAAACCGGAGGAGTTACAGAGCATCAACCCTTCCGACAACCTAGTAACGCACTTCCAATAGACGAATTGAGAGGTTAGATTTGAGGGCACCCCTTTTATTCATTCTCCTTTATTTTTATTTATTTTCTTATTTTACTTCGCATGAGTATTGTTGATTGGTGTATGCTATGACTTTCGGATGAATGAAATATGTGTTCTCTCTTGCGGTATATCGGATGGAAACTCATACGTAAATTCTGTAGCCGAATCCGAATGGACGGTAATGCAGTTTGTACTTGGGAAACAACTCCACGTACCACTTGAGAGACACACATATTCGTTTCATCCAACCTTATGTTTAAGCATGATTTAGTCGTTAGTATACTATTTATTTTTATGCATGATTTAGTCGTTAATATGCTATTTATTTTTATGCATGATTTAGTCGTTAGTATGTTATTTATTTTATGCATGATTTATTTATGTTTCCGTAGGTGTTCATTTGATGTATTCATGAGATTGCGTGCTTGCCGCACTTCGACTTACTTTTATGCATGCAAACTTAGATATAGGTTTTATTTTCATGCACGTGAACGTAGAAGTAGGTTATTTTTGCGTATGAATGTTGCGTAGACTTGGTTAGATTATTGCACAAATCTTTTCATTACAAGTGGCATAAGTAAGGGTCTATTCCGAACCCAACGGTTTGAGGTCTTCCCTTGCGAGGGGTGAGTGCGGCCTTAAATCATTTTCCCAGTTCACACTGGGTGGCGACTCCATGTTATTTCTCCGATTTTATCCCCCCGTGGGCTACTCCGTACTCCTGACTAGGCTGCGAGCCTGGAACAAAGTCACCGATTTCTGTGTCCTACAGTGATTCTTATACTTGAGATACCACTGTGGATACATGAGTTATCCTCCACACTTAGATGGAAGTCACGTCACCGATCTATTTAGATCAGACCTCCGCCTGTTCGTTGGGTGTGGACTCATGCTCATGATATCTCGTGTGTATCAAGATAGGATCCGTCAATTCTATGTACAGAGCATAGGTAGTCCAAATGCGATTAACAATCTGTTAAATCTATGGCCTTAGTATACTTCGGAAGTGAGTTCCGAATGTTATTTAAAGATTGCCAATAGATACGTCGACAAGATTATTCTTATAGAGATTTGATGTTTATATCTATATCTATGGGATAATCCGGATACCTGTGACAGAAGGATTATACGTATGCAGTGACCTCGACCTATATGATTCAGTGAGTTTATCTGTGGGCGTCATAATTTACGGGTGGGTGAATTATGGACACGAAACTGGATTTTGTGACGGATATGCCTGAATCTAGAGAGTCTCACTAATCAAATATACTCATAGAGCACTAGGGCAACTGTTATGAATAATACTGATTATTTATAACTCGTTTAACGGTTAAACAGAAAATACATGCAAAATGGACCTAATCATCATTTTCGAATTAATGTGTATTTTTATTTAATACTTGATTTTATTAAATACACATTAATTAAATATCAAATTGTGATATTTGACATATATCCTTAATATATGTATTTGAAATATTTAATGTAAATATAATACATATATTTAAGATATTTGAATTTAATTATTTAATTATATAAATGTTATATGATTAAAATAATTAAAGTAACAAATATATTATGACATGATTTCTTTATTAAAGTTTGAAAATAGCATGTTTCCATTGGAACACATTTAAGTTTACTTTAGTATTAGATAAATGTTATCTTGTTATTAAGTAAAATGTGTACCAATTAAAGTAAAACAAATTGTAAAATTTCTTTATCCAATTTTTTTTTCTATATTCACGGCAATGTTGAAAAAAAATACATAAGAAATTTTTGTTTTGTTTTTCAAAGAGAACACAAGATACCAAATAAAATTACAAAAGGTATTGAGAGAAAAAGCATGAAGAACAAAGGAAAAAGCTTCTGGAAATTTTGATTTTGTAAGTATTTTCCAACTTTCTTCAACTAGAAAAATGTTTCCATGTTTCTAAGCTTCAACATGTGTTTCTTAGAATTTTCTCTACTCTTTAAGTATGCAATTAAATTGGTTTGAGACTTGTTGGAAAGATGTTTGCATGTATAATTAATTTATTTGCTTATTAATGTAATTAAGCTTAATAAATTAATTAGAAAATTAAAGTTCCATTCTAGAGTTAATTAGCCATTCATAATTAGCCTAGAATTGTTCTTGATTAATTTCATGATGGTGAGATTTAATTGGTGTGGTAATTTGAAGATTAAAGTATTGAATTTTATCAATTTAATGTAAATTGCCCAATTTGAGTAATTTATGAAATTAGGGTTCTTAACCCACTCAAATTTTGGGGATTTTCATATATATGTTATAATTTGATGTATATTTGATGTATGTCAAATTTGGGATTGATTGGATTTGATCTTGATGTGTTTTGAACAAATTGGGCCAAATTACAATTAATAGAAAATCTGGGCTGTTTTCGTAATTCTGGAAAATTACTGGGCAGTTTCGAATTTCTGGAAAAGTTTCTGGATTATGTTTCAAATTGTATAAATTATTTTGGGATTGATTTGGAATCAATTAAATATGTATTTGAATATTTAAGGACCAAAATGATTAATTTGTAAAGTATTGGGGTCTCAAAGCAATTAATGATAAATCTGATTTTTCAGATAAAAAATTCAGTTTTTATTTATTGAGTAATTATAATAAATTAGTTTATTTTAATTTCCCAAGAAAAATATTTATCGAAAATTGTTTCGGAGTGAAAATATGCGAAAACGGCGAAAAACGGCGCTACCGGGTAACGGCTGCCCAAATAGTGAACTGGGCACTGTTTGGGCAGCCCACGAACTGTCCAAATATTTTGGGGGCTGACCTGGGCAGTCCCCATGAGCATTGGTCGGTCGGTTCGGCCGGAAACGCGTTTTATGTTATTTTACGGAAAAATGTTTTCGCAAAAGTTTCGCGATGTTTCTATATTATTTATGTCGTTATATGTTATCGAATAAACACGTTTAGGTAAAATATGAATGAATTATTAATATTGGATATTAAATAATTTATTCGTAAGTTTAAAAATTTTAAACTACGATTTCGCCCGAACAACTCTCCTTCCGTTGCGCCTCCCTGATTTGACCCCAATAATATATTGGATATATATTTGGACTTGGAGGTCCACCTACCGGATCTAGGAATTTGATGGGTTCCAATTGATCTTAGATATTTCCCTGGTTAAGTTTCATACAGCTTGTTGGCCAAAGTCAAGGTTGTGTGTTATTTAACGGGATCCTAGCCCACTAGGAAACTGGGTTTTCTCGAGTACTCAACAGAGGGTTAGAGGCCCGCCGAAAAATAGTGGGAGGCTAGTATTAGATTTACAATTTCATTTAATACTTGCCAAATACGCGCTTTTAAAATATTTTCGTCTTTATATATTTATATTAGTTGGACTAATATTTTATTGTTTTCTTTGAACAGTTGGACTGTACCATAACTCCATTTGTAGTGGATTATATAATTGGACTATAGTAATCATTACATTTGATTATACCCGATATCGTTGATTGAATAGTTAGACTATTGCAATCAAGATGACTGGAAAGATTAGCATCAGAGACACCGTCATGGGCGATAATGTCTTTAACGGCTCCAATTTTCCAGACTGGGAGATGAATCTCAGGATTGTCCTGGGAGCCGATAAGTTGCTCTATGTTATAGACAGACCTCTCGTGCCTGAGCCTGGACATGAGCGGGTTGTTGATCATGAGCTTTGGAAGACTTACAATGTTGATAACTTAACTGCTCAGTCTGTCATGCTTGCCGCAATGCCCCTCAATTTCGTCGTCAGAACAAGGGATTGGATCCCTACAACATGATGTTGAAATTACAGGACCTTCATAGATTTAACCTAAGATCTCATAAATATGTATTGCAGAAGAAGCTCTTTCGCTCTCGCATGTCAGAGGGTACATCTGTCGAGCACTATGTGTCGCAGATGATTGCTGACATCGAACAACTAGGTCAGCTAGGCATAACCTTTGAGGCTGAGACTTCCATAGATTTGATCTTACAGTCTCTGTCTGACTGCTGGGGTGGGTTCATCATGAACTACAATATGATGAACCAAGAGAAGACACTTGGAGAGTTGATGGCGATGCTGAAACAGGCAGAGCCAGAGCTTCTGAAGCGCAAGAAGCGCGAGGCGAACTTCACTTCGACATCTCAGAAGGCCAAGGCTTGTCCGAAGGCTTCTAGAGGTGTGAAGAAGAAGAAAAGAAATGGCAAGGCCAAATCATCAAAGTTTTCTGGGAAGGCAAAGGACAAATCCCAAGATGTCTGCCTACAGTGTGGCAAATGGGGTCATTGGAAGCGTGACTGCCGTGAGTACAAGGCGCACATGAAGGAAGTGAAGGCGGGTAAGGCTCCGGCTTCAGGTATGTTTGTTATTGAAATAAACATGTCTACTTCTAGTTTTAAAAATTGGATTTTTGATTCTGGATGTGGTACTCATATATGTACCGATGTGCATGATCTGCAGATTAGCATGAGACTGGCTTCAGGCGAGATTGACCTACGAGTTGGAAACGAGACCAGAGTCGATGTTTTGGCTGTAGGGATCTATGTTTTGGAACTGCCCTCGGGGCAAGTACTTAATTTGGCAGACTGTTATTATGTACCTCGTTTGACTATAAACATTATCTCTGTATCTTGTTTGACCCAAAGCGGGTATACTTTTGTATTCCGAAACATTGGGTGTTTTGTTTATAAAAATGATTTTGAGATATGTACTACTGATGCCAATAATGGTCTTTTGAATATAAATGAATCTCAAACATATAATATGGCAAACAAAAGGCTCAAAATGAGTAAAACAGATTAAACTTACATGTGGGATTGTCGTCTGGGACATATTAACAAGACTCGTATATCCACGCTTTTTCGAAGATTGGATACTTGGAGGGATTTGATCCTAATTCATATGATGTATGTGAATCTTGTTTATTAGGCAAAATGCCTAAAACGCCTTTTAGCGGTAAATGTGTTCATGCCACTGAACTGTTAGCCCTCGTTCATAGTGACGTATGTGGGCCCTTGTCTAGCCAGGCTAGAGGTGGATATGAATACTTCGTAACCTTTACAGATGATACATCGCGTTATGGTTATGTGTATCTTATGAGACACAAGTCGAAAACTTTTGAGAAATTCAAAGAGTTTCGACACGAAGTAGAAAAACAGACCGAAAAAAGTATTAAAACATTACGGTCGGACCGTGGTGGAGAATACTTGCGCAATGAGTTTCTCAATTACTTGAAAGAGTATGGTATTCTTTCATAGTGTACTCTTCCCGGAATACCTCAATTAAACGGTGTATCTGAACGGAGAAATCGAACTTTGTTAAACATGGTAAGGTCTATGATGAGTCGCACTGAGCTACCATTTTCCTTCTGGGGATACGTATTGAACAATGCAATACTTATTTTGAATAAGGTTCCGTCAAAGTCTGTTGGATAGAATCCATATGAAATATAGACAGGAAAGAAACTGGGTTTCTCATTCCTGAAGATTTGGGGATGATTGGCATACATTAAACGTTTGGATGGTACCAAACTAGAACCCAAATCAAATAAGTGCTTATTTTTAGGTTATCCTAGGGAAACCAAAGGATATTACTTCTACAACCCACAAGAGAACAAGGTATTTGTTGCTCTCCATGCGGTTTTCTTCGAAAATGAATTCCTAAATGCAGTGGTAAGTGGGAGGAAAGTAGAACTCGATGAAAATCGGAGTGATACTGTTACTAGCACTGAATCCCTCACGGAACACGAACAGTTCATCAGGGATGAGACTGTACCACAATCTTCTAATACACAAGAACCGCGTAGGTCAGAGAGAGTCAGAAAACAACTTGAGAGGTATGGGTTTATGATCTCGCCTCATGTAGATATTAATCTTAATGAGAATAATGAGCCGGCTACGTATGAGGAAGCAATATAAGGTATTGACTCTGCTTTATGGCAAGATGCCATGAAGTCTGAAATGGATTCCATGTATACCAACCATGTCTGGGCACTAGTTGATGTACCAGAAGGCGTTAAGCCGGTTGGTTGTAAATAAGTCTTCAAGAAAAAGACAGACATGGATGGCAACATACAAATGTATAAAGTTAGGCTTGTAGCGAAAGGGTATTGTAAAGGACATGGTGTCGATTACCTGTTGCCATGATTAAATCCATTCAGATAATGCTTGCTATTGCTGCATATTTCGATTATGAAATATGGCAAATGGACGTCAAAATCATTTTCCTTAATGGAAACCTTTTGGAGGATGTTTATATGCAATACCCTGACGGTTTTGTCGTACCAAAATATACAAACAAGGTTTGCAAGTTAAATCGATCCATTTATTGATTGAAGCAAGCATCAGGTTCTTGGAACCAACGTTTTGATGAGATCATAAAAGAATATGATCTCATTCAATATGAAGATGATTATTGTGTATATAAGAAGGTTAGTGGGAGCGCACTAACATTCATTTTCTTTTATGTTGATGATGTATTGCTTATTGGTAATGACATCCCATGCTACAATCGGTGAAATCATGGCTTTCATTAAAATTCTCCATGAAAGATCTAGGAGAAGCAGCCTTTATTTTAGGAATAAGGATCTACCGAGATAGATCTAGAAAGCTGCTTGGACTCTCCCAGAGCTCGTACATTGACAAAGTGTTGAAGAGATTCAACATGGATCAATCTAAGAGGGGACTGCTTCCAGTGTCACATGGCATCTCTCTATTTAAGGACATGTTTCATAAAACTCAAGATGAGAGAGATAACATGAGTCGGATCGATCATGTATGACATGATATGTACATGACCTGATGTCTCAGATGCTTTGAGCATGTGTAGTCGCTATAAGGCCGATCCAGGTGATGGTCACTGGATTTCTGTTAAGAACATCCTTAAGTATCGTAGACGAACTAAGGATGCTTTCTTAGTCTATGGAGATAGAGAACTTGAGGTGACTGGGTTCACCGATGCAAGTTTCCAAACCGATAAAGACGACTCTAAGTCGCAATCTGGGTATATATTTTGTTTGAACAACAGAGCAGTGAGCTGGAAATCTTCCAAGCAAGAGACTGTTGCTGATTCAACAACAGAAGCGGAATATATTGCTGCAGCTGAGGCAGCAAAAGAAGCAGGTTGGATCCGTAAATTCCTAATTGTATTAGGAGTAGTTCCGTTAGCAGCTGAGCTCGTTCCTTCGTATTGTGACAATAACGGGGCTATAGCGCAGGCTAAGGGACCGCGGTCTCATCAACGATCCAAACATGTACTTCGACGTTTCCATATGATTCGTGAGATCATACATCATGGCGATGTGAAGATCGAAAAGATCGCTTTAGATGACAACATTGCAGATTCGCTGACGAAAGCTATTTCTCAGCAGAAGTTTAAACGACACGTACATAGTTTAGGTGTTAGATACTTGAGTGATTGGATATAAGCCAAGTGGGAGATTGTTCGAAAATTATGACCCATAGCATCACTATTTGTAAAAGACATTGGGGTTTTTGTACAAATTAACTATGTGACAAAGGAAATTTCTATTTTATCATTTTGTAATTGGATTACTTGAATATATATAAATGATAAAAGTCATTATTATTAGTTCAGGATTAATAAGATATGAGACAATATTAATCCACAAACGGTTTAATCATTAAATATAGATTATATATTCTTCGTTAAATATTTCTGGAGAATTTGGTAGACACGGTGCTTTGCTAGAAACCAACCATGTCTTGTAAATCGGTAAGAACATGGTACGGGGTACGCACGTTTTCGGATAGTCTGATGACCAGATTTACTGCCAACATATCCAGGGATCTCTTGGGTCGCTTCCCAAAGATTCACCGATGACATTTAACTCGAACATAATTAATCTGGGATTAATTATGAGAGAGAGAAAATTAATCTAGGATTAATTACGGCATGAATTTATCTGGGATAAAATTCGAATATAAGAGAGAACGCGATTAATTTGGAATTAATCGATTAAATAATATATTTGATATAGTAATTGAAATAGGATTTCAATGCGGAATTAAAATTAGATTTTAATTTGGACAAACGATTTAATTTGGAATTAATTCGTAAGCGACTTTCGTAATAATTTTGCTAGGCATTATTATTTAATTAAATTGGATTTAATTATATCAGAACGGCAAATTTGTTTAGTTCGGAATTAAACCAACCAGGGCCCGAACGAAGTCGTGTGTCGTATAAGCCGACTTAAATTTGGAATTTAAAAGAGGTGGGACCCACTTCACTTACATCAACTTATTGGACATGTGATGGAAGTGGTTAGGCTTGAATTATGGATTTGATTTGTTGGCAAGTAAGGCTTGGCTTTACTTATAAAACACTCAAACCAAATCCAACACACAAACTTTGTATATAAAGCAAGTCAACTTTGGAAGTAAGAAACAATTCACTATTCACATCATTCCTTCTTCTTCTCCAAATTGCCGTGACTATCTCTCTCTCCCATGGAGTTTTTGTTGCAAAAATTCTAGCAAGCTAGAACTTAAAGAGCAAATCAAGGTGATAGGGAAACTCATCCTTGATTTTGGAACACAACACAAAGCTTGGGGCTTTCCACAAACATCAAAGAATTTCAAATTCTCATCCATTCATTGTAAGTAATTTTCCGTAACTTACTTTGTTTTATTCACATAATATCATGACTTAGAGACCTTGGGCATGTCTAGGACACTAATATCCACTACATGTTGATATCGATCCTGACTCCACTCTAGAAGAGCGAGAAACTTTTGATAGATGGAAGGATGATAACCTAAAGGTGAAATCCTACATCTTGAGATCGATGGTTCCAGATTTGTTGAGACAGTACATTGAAGTACCAGATGCTTGGAGCATCATACGAACACTCTAGGAGTTGTTCAAGGATAATCAAGAGATAGAACTTTATCGAAGGTCTAAGGAATTTTTATGTGTTGAACTCAAGGAGGGAGGAGCTGTCAGCACTCATGTTTTGAACATGATCGACCATATTTGATATCTGGAATGACATGGCAATGTGTTTGATGAACGGCTGGACCGTAATTTGATTCGGTCTTATTTGTCTGGTTCTTATACTGACTTTGTATTAAATTTCCATATGCATTCGATGCGCCACATACGAAGAACTTCATAACATGCTACGCATGGCGAAGTAAGATTTTAAGAAAGGCGGTTAGTCTCACACTATATCTCCATGGTGGAGCTGGCTCTTCAAAGACTTCTGGGAAGTCAAAGAAAATGAATATGTGAAAGAATAAGAAGATATCAAAGAAAAACTCCAAGAAGCGCAAAGGCGCAAAACCGAAAGTAGCTCGTGATCAATGTCTACAATGTAAGAAGTCTGGACACTGGAAGAAGGACTGTCCAGAGCTTAAAGCAGGATCCCCAGGTACGCTTTGTATTTTTCCGATTATTGACATCTCATTAGCGTTATATGTAAATAGTGGATGGGTGTTGGACACTGGCAGTCCTACTTATATTTGCAATTCCCTACAGGAAATGAGGGTTAAAAGAAGGTTGAATAAAGGGGAGATCCAGCTTAGAGTTGGCAATGGCGAGACATTGGATGTCAATGCCATATGAGTTGTTGTTCTATATCTGCCAAATGGATGTAAATTAGATTTGCATGACTGTTATTATGTTCCCTCACTTATCAGACAAATAATATCACTGCCAATATTAGATAAAGAGGGATATAAAATAAACATTAAGGATGGAACTTTATGTTTGTATGATAAAGAAAATTTATTGAAATGTGAATGTTCTTTATCAAACAGTCACTATGTTTTGGAAACATGTAGATATATCTTTAATATAGAGAAAATACAAGTAGGAATTCTGAATTAAATAATATTGAATTATGGCATATGAGATTCGTCCACATAGGTGTTAGACGTCTAACCAAATTAGTAAATGATGGTTTGATTGAAAATATTACCTTAGATCCTTATCCGATTTGTGAGTCATGTATCCAAGGAAAGATGACAAAGGCCTCATTTCAAGATGTTGGACACCGTGCTGGAGATTTACTAAAACTAATACATAGTGACGTGTGTGGTCCATTAAATCATACCGCTCATGATGGTTCAACATACTTTGTAACTTTCACAGATGACAAGTCTAGATATGGATATGTCTATCTGATTAAACATAAGTCGAAAATATTTGACAAGTTCAAAATATTCCGAAACGAAGTAGAAAAAAAAAACCAGTAAATTCATCAAATGCCTTAGGTCAGATCGAGGCGGTGAATACATGAGTGAAGAATTCAGAAATTATTTAAGGAGAATGGAATTCTCGCCCAATATAGCCCACCAGGAACACTTCAACACAATGGAGTGTCTAAGCGTAGAAATCATACTTTTTTGGATACGGTGTGATCCATGATGAGCTATACAGATCTTCCTTATTACCTTTGGGGTTACGCTTTACAAACTGCTGCCTACATACTTAATAGGGTTCCATCAAAAGCTGTTTCTATAACCCCATATCAGATATGGTTCGGTAGAAATCCAAGTTTTAAGCATTTAAAGATTTGGGGTTGTCCTGCATACGTTAGAATTACGTAGCGGGAAAAACCAGCACCCAGAGGGTATAAATATAGGTTCGTTGGATATCCTGATAATTTATTGGGATATCAATTCTATAATTCTGAACAATGAAATATATTTATTGTTCGCTTTGCAACTTTTCTTGAAAAGTAATTTTTGAGAGAATGTGGGAATTTTAGAGAGATTAAACTTGATGAGTTTGATCCCAACATTAAAGAACCTGAGATGGAACCAGAGATCCAACTAGGTGAAGGATCTACAACACAGGTTCTATGTAAGTCGAATAGAATATCAAGGCCTACTGAGAGACTATTTTTAACATCTGATGTGAACCTTGATGTTCTCCTCTTGGAGGAAACAGATCCGACTACATATAAAGAAGCGATATTGGATATCGATTCGGGAAAATGGCAAGAAGCCATGAAATCCAAAATGGATTCAATGCATGCCAATCAAGTCTGGGACTTAGTTGATCCTGAAGGAGTTAAACCTATTGGTTGTAAATGGGTTTACAAATGGAAGCGAGGGCCCGATGGAAAGGTGGAAACCTTTAAGGCCCGACTGGTAGCAAAATGTTACACTCAACGTCCTGGGATTCACTATGAGGAAAATTTTTCACCAGTGGACATGCTAAAATCCATTAGGATTCTCTTAGCCATTGCTGCATATCACGACTATGAGATATGGCAGATGGATGTGAAAATCACTTTCCTAAATGGATTCCTTGAGGATGATATCTATATGGAACAACCAGAAGGTTTCGTATCCAGTGAGACTTCAAACTTGGTTTGTAAGCTCCAAAAGTCTATTTATTGACTTAAACAGACATCCCGAAGCTGTAATCGTTGTTTTGATGAGATAATTAGATTATCTCGATTCATCAAAAATGAGGAAGAACCATGTGTTTATAAGAAAGTTAGTGGAAGCATGATAGTTTTCTTAATCTTGTATGTAGATGACATCTTTATCATTGGAAATGATATAGGGATGATGCAAAGTGTGAAAGCCTACCTTTGCAAAAACTTCTCCATGAAAGATATGGGTGAAGCTTCCTATATACTAGGTATAAGGCTCTATCGAGATAGAGTTAGGAAGCTTATAGGGTTGTCACAATCGACGTACATAGATAAGATGTTAGAAAGGTACAGTTTTACCAACTGCAAGGCAGCAAATGTACTTTTCCGATACGACATACATCTTTCGAAAAAAATGGCACCTCATAATGAGGAAGAGAGAGTTAGGATGTCTAACTTGCCATATGCTTATTGTATTGCAAATATAATATATGCTATGTTATGAACTAGACCTGACATCAGTTTCAGCGTCAGTGTGACCAGCCGATATCAATCTGATCCAGATAATGATCATTCAATAGCTGTGAAACATATCCTGAAATGTCTTGAGGGTACTATGGATAAGTTTCTCCTAAGCTATGTTTATTTGTGTATTAGATGCATGATCACATACCTTAATGTTGAATAAGACTAATCAATTATGTTAGGATACTTTAGAAGTATAAACACAACATGCTTGTAATTAGGTCAAAGATGTTTATATTGGAAATGAAACAATTTATCAGAGTTTGGAACTATAGATTAAAGCTTAGAGCTATGGCTACCATTCTAGAATCACATGACCACCTTTGGGTGACCTATAAATGTGCACGAGACATTTCTTATTGGGATTCTAATTTGGTTTGTGTAATAGATTCAAAATTTATGCAAGTGCGTATTTAGAATAAATTTATGTTTTTGTAAAAATATTTGATATTTTGAAAAACTTGATTTTATTCTATAACATGTGTTAATGTTGGTTTTGCAATTAAAAATTAATTTTGGCTGTTTTTGAAGTATTTAGGGAAGACCGGAAGCAATTAGGGTAATAGACCCTAATTGCATCAACTCTATGGAATCCAGAGAGCTGAGCATTTTGAAAAAAATGAAAAACAAAAAAAAATAGATGTAGACCTGGGCGCGCGAACTTCACGCGTGCCGCGCCCTTTGCGTGCGTCGATTTTGTTTTCGCTCATTCTGGAGCTTCCGGACTCTGATTCAGTCCCTGTGTTTTCCTATACACTCTTAATAGAATATAGTATTTCATTAAATAATTTAAAATTACACCATACTTGATATCCATGGGTTAGACCCATTTCCACCCTAGGGGTTCCACAACTGCCCCAACAAAAGTTTCAACCTTGAATTGTATAACAACACCTGCTACCTAGGTTCCAGTTGTCTGCGCACTATTTTTCAATCATGCCATTTCTTGGTCTTTTCTTTGTATAATCTGGCATTCTCATAAGCTTGTATGCGAAATTCTTCCAATTCGTTGAGTTGGTGGAGCCGTTTTTCTCCTGCTGCTTGTGGATCAAGATTTAACTTCTTCAGTGCCCAGTATGCTTTGTGTTCAAGCTCCACTGGCAGATGGCATGCTTTCCCAAACACCATTCGATTTGGGGACATACCAATGGGTGTTTTGTAAGTGGTCCGGTAGGCCCATAGTGCGTCATCCAGTTTTGTAGACCAGTCATTCCTTGTTGATCCAACGGTTCTCTCTAAGATTCTTTTGATTTCCCTGTTTGAACTTCAACCTATCCATTTGACTGCGAATGGTAAGCCGTGGAAACTTTATGAGTAACTCCGTATTTTGATAGGAGTGCATCGAAGTATCTATTGCAGAAATGTGTGCCACCATCACTGATAATTGCCCGAGGTGTTCCGAAGCGAGTGAAGATATTCTTTTTAAGGAATTTTATCACCACTTTTGAATCATTTGATGGCAGTGCTATTACTTCAACCCATTTGGAGACGTAGTCTACTGCAACTAGTATGTACAAGTTTTCGAATGATGGAACAAAAGGTCCCATAAAATAAATCCCCCATACATCAAATATTTCCACTTCCAGAATGTTTTACAGAAGTCCTTCATTTCTCCTCGAAATATTTCCCATTCTCTGGCACATGTCACATTGAAGAGCAAATAAGTAAGCATATTTCCCATTCTCTGGCACATGTCAAATTCTTGCAACAGAAGAACCCAATGGATCAATCTGGGCTTATCATCTTTCTTCATGATCAGGTATTTGATTACTGAATGATCTGTGTGGACCACCACTTTGAGACCCAGCAGATAGGAGCAGAATTTATCAAAAGCAAACACAACTGCGAGCAACTCTTTTTCTGTGGTTGTTGTTGGGAAGCGGCCGCGAGTGCGCAGTGGAAAATTAAAAATTATGATGTCGCTATCCCTTTGCCCAATACCCATTTGTTTTTATTATTAATATATATTCTAAGCATAAAAACTCATAAAACATGCAAAGAACATAAACCTAAACATGCTAACTATCATAAGAACTCTAATTAAAATAAAGAAAGAAAAAGACTTACTTGAACCGAAGACTCCTCCAGTCCTCCCTCCAATCTACAAGCTTTTCTTGAACTCAGCAAGCTCTTCCACGTTCCAAAGAGCCACCCAAGTGTGTGGCCTCCAAATTTGCACACACCAAAGCCAAAACTCAACGGCAAGACTACGCCTTGAGTGCACAGGTATTTTTCCCTTGGTGCTAGCCTAGACAAATACCTCAAAACTTTTAACTTGAGATTCCTCTAGTCAATTAGACTTAAAGATCCTCAAAATCAGTGGCTTACTCTTAAAATTTAGAGTTGCTCACTTATATAAACCAAAGATTTGAAAGGTTTTGGTGTAAAAATTTGTATAGAATTCTTTGGGTTTATATAGGTGCTCCAAAGACAACAAAATTAATTAAGAATCCGATGTGAGATAAATTCTAATTAAATCTTAGCCATTGGATCTTAATATATTGGTTTAATGAGATTATAAAACCCTAATAAGACTTTGAGCCGAATTGGAATTCAAAACAAATAAAAAAACACAAATTTTATTTATTTATTTATTTTCTTATTCATTTTTCCAATTCCCAAAGCGCCTCTATCGTCATTCACCAATCCCTAAGCCACTTTGGAACCTCATAAATGATCTATTCAATAATTAAACACATTGAACCATTTATGAACAATTCCTACAGCAATCATATATGCTGTTAAATTTGAATTGTGCACTATTAACCATTGATTTTGACTTTGTTGTGTGTGACCTTTTGGGTTCCCCTCAAGTTGGACATGAAATGAATCGTGATAATTTAATCGAACATAAATTATCCTCCGATCAGATGGTCATTCGATTTCAATGACCAAGGTTGACATCTAGCAACATGCCAATGCCCCCAAATGAGAAGGAAAGATATATACCCATTCTGTATGCGATTTACATATGATACGGTCCCTCGCCTCACTATATCCCCACCGTTTGACCTAGGGTATTGAAAGTATCTACCCATATAGTCAAATGTATGATGTTGATAGTGTCATGAATCGTGCTAACCCAAGAATCTCACATGATTCTTCCGCTGCGGCCACAGTTTCAAGCACTGATCACATATATCAACCCGCGAACTTAAATACTACTCTTATAAGAAAATATTATCCGAGAGAGTGGCGATTCTCTATTGTATCATTAAAAACTTCATGTGTTTCAATAAATGACCCAATCATACCCTTATGACCGGATCTTTTGAATCGGGGAAGGAGAATGTCAAACTCATTTGATCCACACATAAGATTGTAAAGACCTCAAGTCTAAGGACTATTCATACAATCGATACATGAAAGTTCTCACAGACACATGGGATAAACACTCCATGTGAAAACTTTCGGCAGTCAATTCAATGGACACGAGCAACTCATGCATCCATGTGATACACCAAGCAGACGGATCTCCGCTAGTAGCCTATGAGATCGGCTACCCCACTTAAGGGCGGATCATATCATCATGGTAGTCTCCCCACTTTGTGAACGCCCAGATTATTCACAAAATGATGACTAGGAACGTTTGAGAGTAATGATTCTCATAAGGCGTGGAAGCCATCATCTTATTACTCCAATGGCTTTATTACAGTGTTTGATGATTCATATAATTTATGTAAGACATGTATAATAAAGATTGCCATTTTATTAATTAATGAAAATATTGCAAATACATGTACATATAGCCAATCCACAAGTTGGGTATAGGGCATATCCCTAACAATCTCCCACTTGCACTATAGCCAACTAGTATAAATATGGACACCATACTCTTGGGTGTGCCTGACCGCGTAAACACACACGTATAACGCAAGCGTACGTATCGTTCAAGTAGTATAAAAAGTATCGATCCCACGAGGACTTAAAACCTTTTGTTATCAATTTATGGGGTCAAATGATTACCAGTATCTAACAGGTTGTTTAATTGATTTCAAATGGTGACGATTCTAAATTTAAAGACAAGTAAATAAAATTGTTCGATAGTAGATTTTAAGAAAATTTAATATTAAAAACTATCTAGGGTTGTGATTTATTCCAATATTATTTAAAGATGAAGTGGTTATCTTATAGTTGGGTAAAATATTGATTTATTAACCTGGAACACTAAATTATGTAAAAGCCTATTCCGATGGTCAATTACAAATACCTAGTATAATCCAATTGAACCATATGTCTATGTCAACCAAATTACCTAGATTCATTAAGATTAAGTTCTAATTATGGCTACCCCCGCCCGACAGGTATATTCCTATCCTGTAAGGAAATCTATTAAAGGGTTATCTATCCTCAAGGAAGATCGTGGGCTATTGAGTCTAAGGTCCTAAACCTAAAATCCCTATGTCTAGTTCATTTTAAGTTTACCTTATCAATTTTATTAGTGGCCAATTAATAAAAAGGCATTAAGATTAAGACTCAATAAATAAATCTTTCTATTACCCAAATTATAATCTAACCCCTTATAAACCCGTGATATTGAAATTCATCACAACCCTAGATAACTAACTTAGTTATGACACATAACTAGGGCAGGTAAAATAAAAGACATAAAATGCTGAAAAGTAATTGCGGTAAAGTAAATACTGAAAGGTAAATTACAATAAAATAAATGCTAAGGTAAAAGGAATTACTTTTACTACTACTAATTTAGATATCTGCCATAAAATAATATATAAACTTGTGATAATATTACCAACCGACCAATCTGGCGGTATCCTGATTAAGTCAAATTAAGTTCAACCAGCCAATAAGGCGGAACCAAAATAAACCAGCCATAAAGGCGGAACCAAAATTAAATTACCAACCGACCAATCTGGCGGTATCCTTGATTAGTCAGGTTTAAACCAGATTAAAATTAAATAACCAACCGACCAATATAGCGGTATCCTTTATTAGTCAGGTTTTAAATAGTGAATATATTATTTTTAAGGGAGATTAATCTAAATAGCAATAGTAAAAGAATTACCTTTCACCCTAGCTGGGGAAGTTACCTCCTCATGTGAATAGTAAAAACTGTAAAAAGTAAAAAAGTAAATTACTATTATTACAAAACGTAATTAAAATTATTACAAAACTAAAAACTAAAAACTAAAATAAAACTTAGAGAGAGAAGAACTCCCTAATTACATCAAAGAAGTGGGAGGGAGAGGTACACTGAAATCTGAAATTTCAAGCTCTATTTATAGGCGCGGATAAGGGTCCAGCGTTGCGACGCTGGAATAGTTTAGCGTCGCTACGCCAGGTACAGTGAATTGTGGCACAATGACGGCTTGACACGTGGCGAGGTGGCTAAGAGCTCAGATCCTTATCCGATGACGTGGCACTGTTCATGACGTCATTGGTGACATCACACTGACGTGTGGAGGGCGATTGTCGGCACCGTGAGATCTCGACACGTGGCACCGGTGCACATTAACAAGTCCGTTGAGATGGCGACACGTGGCACGGCGCAAGATAGCATGATCGTCGTATTTTAGCAGGCGGCGCATGTTAGGAAATTTTCTGATTGGTCCACGTGTCCACGGCGTACTTTAGCAAATCCGGCGCATGCTGGGAGTCGCGACGCGAAAGGCTTCAGCGTCGCGACGCTGAAATGACGATTTTTCCCTTTTTGTCTATTTTTTTTTCTGTTTTGCTCCAATTCACCTCCAGAATGTCCTGAAACTTTATTTATCTACAAAATCGCACAAAACACATCAAAATATTCACAAAACTCAAGTAACTATACAAAATATTAGGTTAATTGAGTGGGAAATAGTGATAGATTTACCACTCATCACACCCCCAAACCTAACATTTTGCTAGTCCTCGAGCAAAACATTAAATAAAATAACATGAAAATAAAATTTAACTAAGCCACTTTCGTAGGGATCACGGTTGCATTTAGCGTATGCAACAAGCCTTTAAACCCCTAGGTGTCCCTAGTGGACGAGTTGTAGTCTCGTGAGGGTTTACAGCAATGATACCCACAAACATTTTACAAAAGTAAAAAGGTAGTGAAACTAATGAACACAAAAGCAAAAAGACAAGAGAACAGAGAATAAAGAAGTTAGTGACTAATCAGGTGAAACTTCTACTGCAAGTTACTAGTTATTTTGTTTCTTTCTAAATTACCAAATAAGTAAATTTTCCGATTATATTTACCATTCTTCATATACACAGCCAACAAAATACTAAACAACTCATTTTTGCCCACAACAGTCATAAGTGTAGTTGATAAGAGAGTAATATTTTTGTCCTAAAGTTCTATCAGATTTCACACCTTCTTGTAGCAATGGAATGATTTTTTTTTTTCTGATTTTTCTGATTTTTTTCTTTGATTTTTCTCTATTTTTTATTTATATACAATATCTTCCATCTATGTAGCGAGTTTTGGGTTGGTGGCTCCCAAACCAGTTGGCTTTAGGGCACCAGGTGTTAAGACACCCCTACGAACATAATTACTCACACTTCAGATATATATATTTTTGCAGCATCTTCGATCCATGTAACGAGCTTTGGGCCAGTGACTCCCAAACCAGTTGGTTTTAGGGCACTAGGTGTTAAAACACCCTTACAGACTTAATAACCCGGATCTTAGATGCTTTAATTTTTTATTTTTTTTTTTATTTTTTTTTCATTGCCATTTATAGATGCTTCCTTCAATTAAACTAGAGCACTGAATATTACAAACTTTTCAATTACAGCTCATGTCCGTATGTTACTATGCATATTGATAATACCTGCCAACTGAGCATATGAAGATCCATTTTAGTCAGTGTTAAGGAGAATTTACAAATTAAATAATTTAAAATGAAAAAAACAAAAATTAACTTGTTCCGAAATAAATGTTTGAGATACGTATCAGGAGTGGGAACTCCTTACTCAGCTACCTCTCACCAATTTCACCTTTTAGTTAAAACACAAAAATACAAAAAAAACACAAAATATTTTGTAATTTTTGAAAAATTTTCAATTTTTTGTATTTTTCGAAAAAATTTTGGACTAAAAATAAAAACAACATACAAACTAAAAACAAGGTACTAATCAACTAATTCCCTCCCCCAAACCTAAATGAGACATTGTCCCCAATGTCTTAAAAAGTAGAAGAAGAGTTTAGAAGGTCGTATCTGGTTAGCTGAAAATCTTACAGGAAATTAAAGGTTAAGATCCAGATTAATTCTACTCCTCTTACCACGATCGTCCTCGGACCAATTTATCTTTGAAATGATAGGGTCAACTTTTGGTTCATAGGCTATGAGTTGTTCAATTAGATCTGGAGCAGTTCTGCCAGTAAATATAAGTTCTTTTAAAGGTTTTGATATGAACCCATTCTCCGAGCATCATCAAGAAACACACAAAAAAAATCATAAAACCCATCAAAGTTGTACAGCCCAATTGGTTTCTGGTGTATGTTCAGGTTCGCCCAAGATAACACAATAAAAATTTCCTCCAATGTACCCAAGCCACCTGGCAAAGCAATAAAAGCATCAGCACGGTAAATCATTTCTACCAGTCGTTCAGACATACCTGGCACGATTAATTCCTCTCTGTTTGATGGTTCAATAAGATTTGCCTCTGCCAAGGGTTTTGGGATGATTCCCAAAACGTGACTGCCTCCTTCCTGTACGGCCTTTGAAACAATCCCCATAAGTCCGAGATTACCTCTGCCATATATTAAGTGCATATTCCTTGCAGCTAAGACTCGACCCAATTCCTGTGCTGCTTCTATGTATTGTGGTTTAGTACCAACAGTGCTACCGCAAAACACACAAATGTTTTCAACTCATCTTCTTGAAGTGGCTTCCATTTTTTTACTCTGGATGTCTTCAAAAGTGCAATGATGAGTTGAATTTATAATACCTGAAAAGGGTGAGTAAAAATAGCACAAGTATCTTCCAAAGGACGATTAGTAGCAAAATAGTAAAATAGATCGTGATAGTCAACAAGATCTGGATCCTGTCGGAGGAAATAAAAGAAAATAACAAAACAAATCACAATTATTAGGAAAAAATAAAGAGATATAATATGTACAAGAATTTTCAGCTTGATTAACGTCTATGCGTCAGGGACAAGCTTCCCATCCAATTTTCTTATAAATTGGCAAACAGGGTCTTTTTGAGTCAGATTCCCAAGACTTAACTGTTGTCTTTCTTTTTGAAATTGTGTATGTAATCTGCGAAAGGCTATGTGAACATATCCACTGGGATGCGTCTCAAGAGTCGAAGATATATCATCTAAAGACTCCTTACTCAAGCCATCCCTAATGAATTTAATTTTGTCTTCGCGATTAACAGACACCATTCCTAAAGAACGACAACGAGTATTGCAATTCCAACGTGCACATTTGTAACAAACACCCATTTGTTTAGCTCTTCGTTTCTTTGCATAGGTGCTTCTTCCAAAACCAGGCAGATGTGAAATAAAAGAGTCAGAAGACTCACCTGCCAATCGGACTCGTGCTTCAATTACCCAACGAATGTCATTGGGAACACCATGGATCATCAGTAACCTCATCCGTTCCAAGCGAGCTTTGTAAACTTTCATTAGAGATTTTTGGAGAGAGAGAGGAAATTGCTTGTGAAGATTTGCGAGAGCTTCTTCCATCTTGAAATGACTTAATCTGCAAAAACTAAACACACCAAATTAAATCACACCAAATCACAATATATACAAAAATTGCATGGGTTGCCTCCCTGCGAGCGCTAAGTTTAAAGTCGTCAGCTAGACGTGACTGCTCGAACGTTTATGCTGGATCTGAAAGTGTGACACTTTCTTTTGTCGCGCAACATGATTCTCCCCAATAGTGCTTGACACGCTGACTGTTAACCTTGAATGTGTTGTTGGTATTGGGACCCAGTAACTCAACGGCTCCATATGGTAAAACCTGAGTGATCACAAATGGTCCGGACCACCTAGATTTCAACTTTCCAGGGAAAAGTTTCAATCTCGAGTTGTACAACAACACCTGCTGCCTTGGTTCCAACTGTCTGTGCACTATTTTTCGGTCATGCCATTTTTTGGTCTTTTCCTTGTATAATTTGGCATTGTCATAAGCCTGTAGGTGAAATTCCTCCAATTCATTGAGTTGGTGAAGTCTTTTCTCTGTTGCAGCTTGTGAGTCAAGATTCAACTTCTTCAGTGCCCAGTACGCCTTGTGTTCAAGCTCAACTGGCAGATGGCATGCTTTCCCAAACACCAATCGATATGGTGTCATACCAATGGGTGTCTTGTAAGCTGTTCTGTTCGGTAGGCCCATAATGCATCATCTAGTTTTGTAGACCAGTCCCTCTTTGTTGATCCAACGGTTCTTTCTAGGATTCTCTTGATCTCCCTGTTTGAAACCTCAACCTGTCCATTTGACTGTGGATGGTAAGCTGTGGCAATCTTGTGAGTAACTCCATATTTGGATAGGAGTGCATCAAAGTATCTGTTGCAGAAATGAGAGCCACCATCGCTGATGATTGCTCGAGGTGTTCCAAACCGAGTGAAAATGTTCTTTTTCAGGAATTTGATCACCACTTTTGAATCATTGGATGGCAGTGCAATTGCTTCAACCCATTTGGAGACGTAGTCTACAGCAACCAGGATGTACAGGTTTCCAAATGATGGAACAAAGGGTCCCATGAAATCAATACCCCATACATCGAATATCTCCACTTCCAGAATGTTTTGCAACGGTCCTTTGTTTCTCCTCGAAATATTCCCCGTTCTCTGGCACCTGTCACATTGAAAAGCAAAAAGATAAGCATCTTTAAAAAGTGTGGGCCAGAACAAACCTGATTGAAGGACTTTGGCTGCAGTTTTGTTTCCGCTGAAGTGTCCGCCGTATGGTGATGAATGACAGTGTTGCAAAACACTGTTGACCTCCTCCAGTAGAACACACCGTGTCAATAATTGATCAGCACAACGTTTAAACAGGTACGGTTCATCCCAGACATAGTGTTTGACTTCTTTGAAGAACTTCTTCCGTTGCTGAGTTGTCCATTCCAACGGCCATTTTCCTGACACAATATAGTTGACATAGTCAACATACCAAGGGACTTTCTGTTGTTTCATGGCGAACAACTGTTCATCTGGAAAAGTTTCTTTGATTGATAATTCTTTGCCAGTTGTTTCTCCATTCTCGAGCCTCGATAAGTGATCTACCACCTGGTTTTCTGTTCCTTTCCTGTCTCGAATCTCCACGTCGAATTCTTGTAAAAGAAGTATCCAATGGATCAATCTGGGTTTGGCATCTTTCTTTGTGATCAGATATTTGATTGCTGAATGATCTGTGTAGACCATCACTTTGGGACCCAACAGATAGGAGCGGAATTTGTCAAAAGCGTACACAACTGCTAGCAACTCCTTTTCAGTGGTTGTGTAGTTGAGTTGAGCTTCATTCAGAGTTCTGCTGGAGTAGTAAATAGTGTGGAAAATCTTTGCTTTGCGTTGTCCCAAAACTGCACCTACAGCAAAATCACTAGCATCGCACATTACCTCGAATGGAAGGGTCCAATCTGGTGCTACAATGATGGGAGCAGAAATCAGCTTCTGTTTTAAGATCTCGAAAGCTTCTTGGCATTTTTTGGTGAAGTTGAAAGGCACATCCTTTTCCAGAAGATTGCAAAGAGGTTTGGCAATCTTGGAAAAGTCTTTGATAAATCTCCTGTAAAAACCTGCATGTCCAAGAAAACTCCGAATCCCTTTTACAGATGTTGGTGGATGTAGTTTCTCAATTGTCTGGATCTTTGCTTTGTCTACCTCGATTCCCTTTTGTGAGATCCGGTGTCCAAGAAAATGCCTTCTTGCACCATGAAGTGGCATTTCTCCCAGTTGAGTACCAGGTTTGTATCTTCGCACCTTTGTAATACCTGTTCCAAATTTTGCAAACAATGGTCAAAAGAATCTCCAAACACAGAAAAATCATCCATAAAAATCTCCATACTCTGCTCCAGCATGTCTGAGAAGATGGCCAGCATGCAACGCTGAAATGTAGCAGGAGCATTACATAATCCAAATGGCATCCTGCGGAAAGCAAAAGTACCATAGGGACATGTAAATGTAGTTTTCTCCTGGTCTTCTGGTGCGATGGCAATATGATTGTACCCTGAATATCCGTCCAGAAAGCAATAGAACTCATGTCCTGCCAGCCTGTCTAACATCTGGTCAATAAATGGTAGCGGAAAATGGTCCTTCCTCGTGGCTTTGTTAAGTTTCTTGTAGTCCATGCATACTCTCCATCCAGTCATCGTTCTTGTTGGGATCAGCTCATTCTTTTCATTGGTGACCATAATAGTTCCTTCTTTCTTTGGTACACACTGCATAGGACTTACCCAAGTGCTATCTGAGATGGGGTAAATGATGCCAGCATCCAACCATTTGATGATTTCTTTCTTCACAACTTCCTTCATGATTGGATTGAGTCTCCGTTGATGCTCCACTGTGGGTTTGTATTCATCATTCATCAGAATCTTGTGCATGCAAAATGATGGACTAATGCCTCGAATGTCTGCTATAGTCCAGCCAATGGCTCTTTTGTGCTCTCGTAATACTCTCAGTAGCTTTTCTTCCTGATCCAATGTTAGAGAAGAAGAAATAATAACAGGTAATTCAGAAGAGTTTCCAAGAAATGCATACCTGAGATGGCTCGGAAGTAACTTTAGTTCCAGCTGTGGTGGTTCTTCAATCGAAGGCTTGATTCGATCTTTCTTTGGCAGTTCCAAGCTTTCAACTGGTGGTGTTGCTTTAAATCGGAATGGTTTGTCAAGGTAGTTGATACATTCCAGGATTTCAGCATCTAGCTCGCTGTCAGTCATATTGGTGATGCAAGCTTCAAGTATATCCGTGGGATTTGGCTCAGTATTCTGAATGATACTATCAATAACATCAACTCTGAAATATTCTTCTTCTCCCTTTTCATCGCTCGGAAATTTCATAGCTTTGAAAACATTAAATGTCACTTCTTGGTCCTGCACTTTCATGGTTAGTTCTCCTTTTTGCACATCAATCACAGTTTTACCTGTAGCAAAAAATGGTCTCCCAAGAATGATAGGTATTTCTTTGTCTTCTTCCATGTCAAGGATGATGAAGTCTGCTGGAAGGATGAGTTTGTCAACTTTGACCAGCACATTTTCAAAGACTCATCTCGGAAATGCGAGCGTTCGATCAGCAAGTTGCAAAGATACCGAGGTAGGCATTGCTTCTCCAATTTGCAGTTTCCTGTAAATAGAAAAAGGCATTAAATTAACAATGGCACCTAAATCACATAAAAGCCTTACCGATGTAATGTTCTCTAATGGTGCAAGGTACAGTGAAACTGCCAGGATCTTTCAACTTTGGGGGAAGCTTCCTCTGAATGATGGCGCTGCATTCTTCTTTCAAAGCTACTGTCTCGTAATCTCCCAATCTCCGTTTTCGTGAAAGAATGTCTTTCATGAATTTTACATAGCTAGGCATTTGTTCCAAGGCTTCTGCAAATGGTATGTTAATGTGCAGCTTTTTGAAAATCTCCAAGAAACGAGAAAACTGTTTGTCCAGTTTGTTTTTTTGAAGACGCTGAGGAAAATATGGTGGTGGAGTGATCTGTTCTTTTTCTTTTTCCTTTGCTTCTTTTTCCTCCATCTGTGGGACTGCATCTTTTGGAATATCTTCAATTATTGCCTTGATTCCAACATCTTTGTTGATCTCAGTACCACTTTTTAAGGTAATGGCTTGACATTGCTCCTTCCCTCGGTTCCTTGGATTTGGTTCTGTGTTGCTGGGAAGATTACCTGGTGGTCTGTAACTCTGAGCATTGGCCAGTTGTCCGATTTGATTCTCTAGTACTTTGATGGAAGCTGATTGGCTCTTAATCATGGCTTCATATCTTTTTTTATTGAGCTAACATCTCTGCCATCACTGGTTCATTTGTCTGCTCCTGGCCTTTTTGTTTGTTGCTGGAATCCAGTGGTATAGTGGTGGATAGTTCTTTTGTTGGCCTGAATTGTTGCTCCATGAAAAATTAGGATGATTCCTCCACCCTGGGTTGTAGGTGTTGGAATATGGATTGTTCCCTTGCCTGTTGAAATTGTTGACAAAATTCACCGTTTCTTCAAGTTGGTTCGACTCTGGTATTCTTCCATATGGTGAACTTGTGGATCCAGTGGTAAGAGTCTCCATGAATTTGCATATTGATCTAGCTTGGTGTTGACTGCTGTATTGGCTCCAATTTCATAAATTCCTGCAATTCTTTGGATCATGCTCCTTTCAGTTGGCCAAAAAGAATTGTTGTTGGCCATTTTTTGATTAGTTAGTTCCCAGGCTTGATCTTCTCCTTTTGCCATTAAAGCTCCTCCAGCCAGCAGCATCGATGTGGTTCTCATTATTCCAGAAAGCCCATTATAGAATGTTTGGACTTGAAGCCATTTTGGAATCTCATGGTGAGGACATTTCCGGAGTAAATCTTATACCTTTCCCAAGCTTCGCAGATGGATTCTGAATTTTGTTGTACAAAGGATGTGATGTCATTCCTCAGCTTTCCGGTTCTGGCTGGTGGAAAGTATTTTGCAAGAAATTTGGTGGCTAAAGTGTTCCATGTTGTGATAGAACCTGCTGGTAATGAATGTAGCCAAGCTTTAGCTCTGTCCTTCAAGGAGTATGGGAAAACACGCAATCTCATTGCTTCTTCAGCTTCTCGGTTGTAATTGAAAGTGCCGCAAACTTCCAGGAAGTTGCCGATGTGGGCATTAGGATCTTCAGTTGCATTCCCCCCAAATTGAACTGACTGCTGAATCATCTGAATGCATGTTTTGATGTCTCCTGCATTTTCTGGTAAGGGAGGAAGTACAATACATGAAATGAGTCTGTCAACCACCGGAATGGTTCTGTCTCGAATGGGAATTGGTGGTGCAACCTCTAAAGGTTCAGGTTTCATGTTGACTAAAGCTTCTTGGGCTTCTCGCTTTTCCCTTCTCAATTGTCTGATAGTTCTTTCAATTTCCTGGTCAAGCGGTCGGAGTTCAAAGCTTCTGTTTCATCTCTTGAAGTTTCTAAGAACCTGAAACACAAGAAAAAAAAACAATAAGTAAAAGAAATTAGATAAAGTAACGAATCTAACCCGTAAACTAATAGTAAAAGATAACTAAGTCCCCGGAAAACCGCCAAAAACTTGACCGGCGTAAACACACACGTATAACGCAAGCGTACGTATCGTTCAAGTAGTATAAAAAGTATCGATCCCACGAGGACTTAAAACTTTTGTTATCAATTTATGAGGTCAAATGATTACCAGTATCTAACATGTTGTTTAATTGATTTGAAATGGCGACGATTCTAAATTTAAAGACAAGTAAATAAAATTGTTCGAAAGTAGATTTTAAGAAAATTTAATATTAAAATCTATCTAGGGTTGTGATTTATTCCAATATTATTTAAAGATGAAGTGGTTATCTTATAGTTGGGTAAAATATTGATTTATTAACCTGGAACACTAAATTATGTAAAAGCCTCTTCCGATGGTCAATTACAAATACCTAGTATAATCCAATTGAACCATATGTCTATGTCAACCAAATTACCTAGATTCATTAAGATTAAGTCCAATTATGGCTACCCCCGCCCGACAGGTATATTCCTATCCTGTAAGGAAATCTATTAAAGGGTTATCTATCCTCAAGGAAGATCGTGGGCTATTGAGTCTAAGGTCTTAAACCTAAAATCCCTATGTCTAGTTCATTTTAAGTTTACCTTATCAATTTTATTAGTGGCCAATTAATAAAAAGACATTAAGATTAAGACTCAATAAATAAATCTTTATATTACCCAAATTATAATCTACCCCTTAAAACCCGTGATATTGAAATTCATCACAACCCTAGATAACTAACTTAGTTATGACACATAACTAGGGCTGGTAAATAAAAGACATAAAATGCTGAAAATAATTGCGGTAAAGTAAATACTGAAAGGTAAATTACAATAAAATAAATGCTAAGGTAAAAGGAATTACTTTTACTACTACTAATTTAGATATCTCCCATAAAATATATATAAACTTGTGATAATATTACCAACCGACCAATTGGCGGTATCCTGATTAAGTCAAATTAAGTTCAACCAGCCATTAAGGCGGAACCAAAATAAACCAGCCATAAAGGCGAAACCAAAATTAAATTACCAACCGACCAATCTGGCGGTATCCTTGATTAGTCAGGTTTAAACCAGATTAAAATTAAATTACCAACCGACCAATATAGCGGTATCCTTTATTAGTCAGGTTTTAAATAGTGAATATATTATTTTTAAGGGAGATTAATCTAAATAGCAATAGTAAAAGAATTACCTTTCACCCTAGCTGGGGAAGTTACCTCCTCATGTGAATAGTAAAAACTGTAAAAAGTAAAGAAAGTAAATTACTATTATTACAAAACGTAATTAAAATTATTACAAAACTAAAAACTAAAAACTAAAACGAAACTTAGAGAGAGAAGAACTCCCTAATTACATCAAAGAAGTGGGAGGGAGAGGTACACTGAAATCTGAAATTTCGAGCTCTATTTATATGCGCAGATAAGGGTCCAGCGTCGCGACGCTGGAACAGTTTAGCGTCGCTACGCCAGGTACAGTGAATTGTGGCACAATGACGGCTTGACACGTGGCGAGACGGCTAAGAGCTCAGATCCTTATCCGATGACGTGGCACTGTTCATGACGTCAATGGTGACATCACGCTGACGTGTGGAGGGCGATTATCGGCACCGTGAGATCTCGACACGTGGCACCGGCGCACATTAGTAAGTCCGTTGAGATGGCGACACGTGGCACAGCGCAAGATAGCATGATCGGCGCATTTTAGCAGGCGGCGCATGTTAGGAAATTTTCTGATTGGTCCATGTGTCCACGGCGTACTTTAGCAAATCCGGCGTATGCTGGGAGTCGCGACGCGAAAGGCTTCAGCGTCGCGACGCTGAAATGACAATTTTGCCCTTTTTGTCTATTTTTTTTTCTGTTTTGCTCCAATTCACCTCCAGAATGTCCTGAAAGTTTATTTATCTACAAAATAACACAAAACACATCCAAATATTCACAAAACTCAAGTAACTATACAAAATATTAGGTTAGTTGAGTGGGAAATAGTGATAGATTTACCACTCATCAGTGCCTATCATGCTTTTGTTGAGTCAGCCCTTTAGTCAGAGAATCTGCAAGATTCTCTTATGTGGGTATTTTCTCTATAATAACTTCTTTTCTCTCAACAATCTCCCTGATGAGATGAAATCACCTGAGTACATGCTTGGATTTCTGGTGGGACCTTGGTTCTTTTGATTGAGCAATGGCGCCCGTGTTGTCACAGTACATCATGACACCATTCTTTATCACATGAAGCACTTCCAGCTCTGTGATGAACTTCTTTATCCAGACTGCTTCTTTAGCTGCCTCAGATGCTGCAATGTACTCGGCTTCAGTGGTGGAGTCCGCTGTAGTTGACTATTTTGAGCTTTTCAAACTGATAGCTCCGCCATTCATAGTAAATAGATATCCTATTTGCGATCTGATGTCATCCCTATCGGTCTGAAAGCTCGCATCACAGTAACCAATGACTTTCATCTCAAAGCAATCTCTGTATGTCAAGAACACATCCTTTGTTCTTCTCAGATACATGAGGATTGTTTTGACAGCTGCCCAGTGTTGCTCACCAGGATTTGCCTGATACCTGCTCGTTATGCTAAGAGCATAAGAGACATTAGGTCTTGTACATAACATGGCGTACATGATCGATCCTATTACTGAAGCATAAAGGATCCTACTCATACGCTCTCTATCTGAATGAGTATGTGGACATTGCTCCTTAGATAATTTGATTTCATGACAAGTAGGTAAATTACCTCTTTTGGAATCTTTTTAAAACTTTATCTATGTACGTAAATTGAGAAAGTCCTAACAACCTCTTAGATCTATTACGGAAGATCTTAATGTCGAGGATGTAGGCTGCTTTTCCCAAATCTTTCGTGGAGAAATTCTGAGATAACCATTGCTTCGTGGCTTGCATCATTGGAATATCATTCCCGATGATTAATATGTCATCGCCATATAATACAAGAAATATAACAGCACTCCCACTACTTTTCCTGTAAACACAAGGCTCGTCTACATTTTTGATGAAGTCAAATTCTTTGATTGTCTCATCAAATCGTATATTCGAACTTCTAGAGGCTTGCTTGAGTCCATAAATAGATCGTTTAAGTTTGCATAATTTATTATGATCATCCTTAGATGCAAACCCCTCAGGTTCTGTCATATAGACTTCCTCTACGAGGTTCCCATTAAGGAAAGCTATTTTGACATCCATCTGCAAAATCTCATAATCAAAGTGCCAGTAAAATTAGATGCTAGTGCAAGTAAAATTCGAATGGAATTTATCATTGCAACATGCGAGAAGGTTTCGTCATAGTCAATTCCTTAGATTTTTCTATAACCTTTCACCACTAACCTAGCCTATATAGGTTGGATGTTGCCTTCTGCATCAGTTTTACGCTTGTAAATCCACTTGCAGCCTATGGTTTTATCCCTTCAGGTGCATCCACCAAGTCCCAGACTTGATTCTAATACATAGAGTCTATTTCGGATTTCATGGCCTTAAGCCACTTGATTGAATCAATGTCACGCATTGCTTCATCATAACTGGTGGGATCATCATTATCAAAGACCTAATCATGTTCCTTATTAATATGGAAACCATATCTTTCAGGCTCATATCTTTCCCTACCAGACCTTCTAAGTTCATAACCTTGTGGTTGTTCCGTCGCTGCCCTTTTGAGGGGCCTGGGGTTTAGTTCTATGTTAGTTTTTTCTTCTTGTACCTCATCGAGGTCAAGTCTACTCCTACTATATTTCTTGAGAAGGAATTCATTCTCTAGAAATTTAGCATTTCGTGAGACAAATGTTCTTTGTTCATTTGGGACGTAGAACACATATGCTCTTGAATTCAAGGCATATCCTACAAACTTACATTTAATTGTCATATCATCCAATTTGTTAGTTTGTGTGAGCTTAACATATGCGTCATATCCCCAAACTCTTAGATAACTAAGACTAGAACGTTTCCAAGACCATAACTCATATGGTGTTTGACTAACAGTCTTGGAAGGAACTTGGTTTAGTAGTAATGTTGCAGTTTCTAAAGCAAGACCCCAAAATGAAAAAGGTAGATCCGTGCCTGACATCATTGATCAGACCATATCTAATAATGTTCGATTTCTCCTTTTGGAGACCCCATTATGCTGTGGAGTTCCCGGAGGAGTCCACTGAGAAACGATGCCATTTTCTCTCAAGTAATCTTGAAATTCGTTGCTTAAGTATTCACCTCCTCAGTTAGACCTTAGTGACTTAATACTTTTAATAAGTTGGTTTTCTCAAAGGCTTCAGATTTGTACCGCATAAGTACACATACCCATATCACGAGTGATCATCGATAAATGTAATGAAGTAGGAGAATCCACCTCTAGCGGTAACTGACATTGGTCCGCATACATCAGAGTGTATGAGTTCTAATTGTTGGTCTCTAAGGCATTCCCAAGATCATTTAAGCAATGAAATAAATGTGAATACGAAAGTAAGAATGGCGGAATCATACTTACAATGAACGGATATGGATGCGTCAAACACAAAAATTTTGCTCCTTGTAGTTTCGTCCAAGGTTCTTTCTTTGAATTGAAATCCAAGCTCCAAGCTTTGTTGTTGATTCCAAGCTCAAGGATTGGTTTCTCTATCACTTTAGATGATTCTTTAATGTGCTAGCATAAGGAAATATTTGCAACAAAAATGTCCCTAAATGCCTTGTAGTATTCGGCCAAATAAGAGGAAGGAAGAGAGAGTTTTGCTTTTTGGTATATTTGATTTCTAAAACCAATTACAATTATGAAAATTCAAAGCCAAAATTTGGTATATCCTTTTCCAAAAAGGCTAAATCAAATTTGGAGGGAAAAAAACATTAAAGGCTTCCAACTACTCCCATCATGAATAGTGACTGGATGTCAATCACAAAAATGTGACTTGACTTCCATCACTAAAGTGACTGGTGATGTGACTTGCGATGTGACTTGCGGGCCCCACTTTAATTCAAAATCCGAGTGGGCCCACGAACACATTCCGGGATCGGGTTCGCTAATTTTGAATTAACGAATTTTCCGTTGCGACGTAATTAAATCAAATTTAATTAAATAATTATGCATAGCAAAATTACTATTCACGTCGCTCGCGAATTAATTCTAAATTAATTCGTTTGCCCGAATTAAAATCCAATTTTAATTCTGCGTCGAAATCTAATTTCGTTTAATATATCGAATATATTATTTTATCGATTAATTCCGAATTAATCGTTTTCTCTCTTCAAATAGTATTTTATCCTAGATAAAATCTCTCCGTAATTAATCCTAGATTAATTATGTTCGAATCATACGTCATCGGTGAATTTTCGGGAAGCGACCCATGAGATCCCTGGATATGTTGGCAGTAAATCCGGTCGTCGGACTATTCGAACACGTACGTACCTCGTACTATATTTTTACCGATTTACGAGACATGGTTGGCTTCTAGCAAAGCACCGTGCCTACCCAATTCTCCAGAAATATTCAACGAAGAATATATAATCTATATCAGGCATAATATACAATGTATTGTGTTTTACGATCCAGTATCGGATGTCACATGCTAGGCTTGGGGCTGGAATTGTGTCTGCCCCGTACGAAGTATATATCGGATTACAAGCAACTAGTCTCTTTAATCGGATAATCATGACCTTGTCATATTATCCCGATGGTTGCAACCAATTAGAGTACCAGTTATGTATCACTGCGTGATCATCATCTCCTTATGACCGAAGTGATAGTTCCATCTTTACATCACACCCAATACACTACTATTCTCAATAAACCCAGAAGAGGCATACACAGAACCTGTTAAAGTCCTGGACGACCAAAACCAAAGCGTATTGATTGTCGCAAGTACTAGCGATGCATGTCTCAGGTTAAGACCAAACACACCTACCCTGATTCTGATTCCCATAGACACATAGTCATACTACCAATGGGATTCCACCGGGGTCTATCCAGAACGAAGCTGTTTCCGTACCATCGGTAAACACAACCTCCTATCACACTTGCATAAGTATCCAATACTTAAATATATGAGAACTATACCATTACGCTTCCATAACATGCACAAGTGCAATACTAGTCTATTCCGCATTATCGATGTCCAATCTCGATAATACTTCGACTAGGGATATTTAATGATTAAACCGTTATTGATTGATACTGTCTCATATCTTATAATCCGGAACTAATCATTAGGACTTTTATCATTTATATATTTAAGTAATCAAATTACAAAATGATAAAATGCAATTTCCATTATCACATAGTTAATTTGTTCAAAAACTACAATGTCTTTTACAAATAGTGACGCTATGGGTCATAGTTGTCTAACAATCTCCCACTTGGCCTATAGCTAGTCACTCAAGCATCTAATACCTGAACTATGTACATGTCGCTCAAACTTTTGCTGAGGACTAGCTTTCGTCAGCGGATCTGCAATGTTGTCCTCTGATCTTCACATCGCCACAATGTATGATCTCACGAATCAGATAGAAACGTAGAAGAACATGCTTGGATCGTTGATGAGACCGCGGTTCCTTAGCCTGCGCTATAGCCACGTTATTGTCACAATACAATGGAACAAGCTCAACTGCTAACGGAACTACTCCTAATCCAATTAGGAATTTACGGATCCAAACTGCCTCTTTTACTGCTTCAGCTGCAGCAATATACTCTGCTTCTGTTGTTGAATCGGCAACAGTCTCTTGCTTGGAAGATTTCCAGCTTACTGCTCCGTTGTTCAAACAAAATACGTACTGGGATTGTGACTTATAGTCATCTTTGTCGGTTTGGAAACTTGCATCGGTATACCCAGTTACCTCAAGTTCTCCATCTCCATAGTGTATGCACTGCATTTTTGAATATAAGTCCCTCTGATGAGTCTCATTTGGAGACACTACCTTTTAAGTCACGGAAGTCGTGGGAAACGGACGTCGGAAAGGGAAATTCAGAATAAGTATGTCATCAGGGTCATTTCACAAGTTCAATGTTTTTGTTCGTGCTGCGTTCGAGACCACGTTTGAACGTCAAGCAGATTGTGGGCGTTCATGTAGCATTCGAATCGGCGTTCGAACGGTGTCGGTATTTCTGGTTTTTGCTGCTAGCCTCACACCCAAGCCCAATTAGCCCACCAAAGCCCATAAAACACATCCAAATTAATAAAATGCATATTTAACACATGGGGAATTAAATAAAATCTAAAAATTATATACCAATTTAAAATAAATATCAAATAAAATCATGCCTAATTAAAATCAATCAAGATATTATATTCCTAATTAAAATAATCTCATGCCTAAATAAAACAAATTAAATATATAACCTTCCTAAACAAACCAAATCTTGTCTCCAATGAATCTTTTGCTTTCCTTGTAAGACACAAATTGGTCTCCTTTCTATACAAGCACATGGAAACCCTAGCCCTTTGCCTATAAAAGAAACCCAATTCCAACACATCCCCCGACTAGCACATTCATACAAACCACAAAAATTCTGCAAGGCATTGACACCCTAACTCATTCACTCAAGAAATCCCCATAAACACCATCCACTCACGCTCACTGCACCCCATACAACAGCCCTTGATCACCGAAATACAGACCCCGAAATAGCCCACACATCACCGAAAATAACCCATATACAACAGCCCCTAAATCACCTAAAACAGTAACTAAAAAACTGCACTTTAAACCTTCAAAAACATCCAAAACAGTAGCTTAAAATACCTAAAATAGTAACCAGAAAATGTCACCGAAAGAACAGCGAAATACAGTAAAAATAGCAGTAAAACAGGGAGAACGATGACTCAAAACAGTGAGACAACGAACGAGAGCAGTGAACCAGTGAACCAGAGGAGTTGCGGAGCGTTAACCCTTCCGAAGATCGTGTACCGTACGTCCGAGAGGTGATTTAAAAGGTTAGACCTGAGGGCACTTTTCCTATTTATTGTCATTCGTCTTTTAATTGTTTTATTCGCATGAGAGTCGTTTTTGGATGCATGTTGTGGCCTTTGAATGAAAGGGAAAATGTTTCGTCTCTTGTGGTATATAGGATGGAAACCCATACGTAAATTCCATAGCCGAATCCGAATGGACAGTAGTGCGGTCTGTACTTGGGATACAACTCCACGTACCATTTGAGCAAACAGCACATATCTCTTTTTATTTTATCTTCATTATTTATTATCCGCATCTTATTTCGCCATTTTACTTTCTGTATGTATTTGTTGTGTAATGATAAGATAAAGCGTATGGCTTAGTAAGTTGGATTAAAGGTCCTCCGCTTCGAGGGGTTAAAATCCTTTACTACGATGCTTCGCCGCGCCGGATGACGTACATTCGTTTGAATGTAAGATGTGTTCAATCGGGTATACAAAGTCTGATATCGTTGTCTTTATTTTTATATGCATTATGTCATTAGTGCATGGTCTTAGTAAGTTGGATTAAAGGTCCTCCGTTTCGAGGGGTTAAAATCCTTACCACGATGCTTCACCGTGTCGGATGACGTATATTCGGTTGAATGTAAGATGTGTTCAATCGGGTATACAAAGTCCGATATTGTTGTTTTTATTTTTATGTGCATTATGTTATTAGCGCATGGGCTTAGTAAGTGGATTAAAGGTCCTTTGTTTCGAGGGGTTAAAATCATTTACCACGATGCTTTGCCGCGCCTTGTAGCCCGTTATTATTTATTAGGTGTCATCTATTCACCCGTTCACATATGTGTCATGTTGTTTACTGTTTTTTTAGGTCACTGTTGTAACCCCATTCGAACGCGTTTCAGAACGCCGCACGAACACATTTTTTCTATCACAGTTCGTTCGAATGCATTTACGAATGCTATACGAACGCGAGCCTTCTGTTTACCGTTCGAATGTGTTTAATAACGCTACTCGAACACGCACGTATTTCCTTTGTTTGATCATGCATCAGGTCTGGTCCCATTCGAATACGTTCTCAAACGCTATACGAATGCGAACCTTCTGTTTACTGTTCGAACACGTTTACGAATGCTACTCGAACGCGAATGTGTTTGTTTCATCAAATCCTGTCCCGTTCGAACGCGTTCTCAAACGCTATATGAACGCGAACCTTCTGTTTACCATTCGAATGCGTTTTCAAACACTACATGAACGCGCATACACTGAATTGAGTCATTTTCATCTCATGTCATGCATAATTGTTTCTTAGGTGATTTCTCTTGTATCATGTAATCAATTATACTATTTGTATCCCTGCATTTATCTATTTGATGTGTTCATGAGATGGTATTCAAGCATGATTAGGCCATTAGTATGTTACTTGGTTCTTAGGCATGATTTAGCCTATTTGATTGTTCATTTTCAAGCATGATTAGTCATTTATTTTGCGTTTGGAATTTGCATTATGCCTAGGTTGTTCTTTGTTTTCCGCATTATATGATCGAATGTAATGTGCTTATGACATTGCATACTAGCCGTATTTATCTTTATGCATGCAAATTAGGACATAGATTATAAACAAATAGGTTGTATGAAAATTCAGACATAGGTTATATGCAAACTTAGATATGCACCTTGTACTTATGCATGCGAACTTATGAGTAAATTATCCTTGGAAATAAATGTTGCTTAGGCTTGGTTAAATTATTGCACAAATCATTTCTTTACAAGGGGCCATTACGAACCCAACGGTTTGAGGTCTTCCCTTGCGAGGGGTGAGTACGGCCTTAAATCTTTGTCCCGGTTCACAACGAGTGGCGACCCCATTATTCTCAGGTTTAGTCCCCCGCGGAACAGCATGCGTCACCCAGTTTCTGTGTTCCTACAGTTTGGCGACTCCACTAGGGATAGATAATCGGCCCCGAAATAATGTATTGTAATGTTTGGATTTGTGCTTTAATTAACCGTGTCTACTGTGGGTTAAAAGGGGTTTAATCAAAGGCATTTTTTTTATGGCTGGGTAATGGTTTGGTGTCTTCCTTCATTCACTACCTTTCTATGAGGAAAAGCTGTGAAGGCACCTAGATAATCATTTACTTGTAGCCTATTGTGATGGACTAATTTGGAGGACTCGTTGTTTATTCCTGACACCAAGCGATAAGAGCCTAAGAGGCTTGGGTACTTAAGAGAGCCTCGCTCTACCCTCCCTCTGGGGAATCTACAACGGGAAATCCATTTGATAGTCAGTCACACACCATAGCTTGTTGGCACGTACCTTAGTGTATAAAAAAGGGTGCGCTCACTTGGTCGCTCGGACCATTGAGTGGGGAGACCTAGTTGTGGGTAATCCTTCACCAGCGAGAGTCTTTGTCTACACTCCCGCAAACCCACACATAGACTGGAGTTGTAAGGCATATAGCAACTATTTCCTTGTACTTGTGGACCATCATCATTTGGACTTCTTGTCAGAAATGCGAACTTGTTGGGCCATTTAAATTGGGACGAGTTCGTATCCTATGACAATTGGGCCAAAAGCTTCTGAAATGCTGATGGGCCACTCTGTAGAAATTATTTATGTATGCTTGTATTTGGGAACATTGTCGTTTGAATCCATTCCGACCTTTTGTCATGAGGTATGGGCTTGTTGGGCCATTTAAACTGGGACAAGAACATATCATATGATGATTGGGCCAAAAGCTTCTAAAACGGCAATGGGCTATTATATGTTTGTGTTTAGGAACATTATCATTTGGATACAGTTGGACTTCTTGCCATGAGATGTGAACTTGTTGGGCCATTTAAACCAGGACGAGTTCACTCCTATGACAGTAGCCCAAAAGCTTCTAAAATGATGATGGACCGATTTGCGTGAAGATTTTAATGAGTTGATATATTCCTTGTATCGCATGCATCTCATTCATCTCATGCATACATATATCCTGTTAACACCCTCTATGTCCATAAAAGACATCATAGATTCCTGTTGGGTTAGGAAAGAGGGAAGACTCACTAAAAGACCGGTAATGGATATGAGTACATCCGATAACGAGGTATCCCGGATAGATCAGTTGGAAAACGGTTTCGCAAAAATTACTGAACAGTTGCAAGCCTTGACTACTGATGTGGCTGGTTGGTATGGTTGTACCCGTGCTGGGGGAAATTCTGAGAATGTGAGGTGTGAAGAGCCTCCGAATGGGTTGGGGGATGATATCCCCACTTTTGATGAATGGGTTGGGGAATGATTGGGTCTCAGGCAGAATTTCAGAATCTTCGGGATCAGGTAGAAACGGTTACCCACAAAATGAGGGGTAAACATGAAGAGTTGTTGGATTATGAGGCAATGACCTTCGAAGAATAGTTGCCAGCTCAGTTCAAGATGCCGGATATGGCCAAGTTCAATGGGAATGGGGACCCGAGGGTCCATCTGCGGCAATACGTCTCGGTGATGAGTTCAGTGGGCCTGTCACAGTGCCAAGTCCAAAAGATGTTTGGGATGTCACTCGAGGGGGCACCTATGGTTTGGTATCACAGCCTTGAGAAGAAGGTTAATGAAGATTGGAGGGAACTAGTTGATGCTTTTCTGAAATTGTATGTTACAGACTTAGAGATTGATTTGTCACTCCGTGATTTGGAGAACACTAAGCAGAAGCCGGAAGAAAGCTTCAAGGAGTATGTAGACCGCTGGAGAAGCCAACTTCTGAAAATGCAGACTCGGCCCTCTGAAAAGGACCAGATTAAAATGATCATCAAGGACACCAAGCCCTCGATTTATGGCAAACTGAGGAGGATGACCTCCATGATTGTCGATTTCCGACAATTGAGAGAGACTGTTATGGATATTGAAGAAGAGGAGGCTGAAAACAGAACGCTTTATGGCCAGAATATGAGGAATTTCGGGGTGCATTCTGAAACCAAGCCCACTACTGCCGAAGTTGCTACCATCAAGAACCAGCGTTTCTCCAACTTGGGAAGACCTTTGTCCAAAGTGCTTGAGAAGTTGACAAGGCAAGGATTCTTAAAACTCTTGGAGCCTAAACCACTTCCAAATCCCCCACTAGCACATCTAAAAATAGACCTCTACTGTCACTTCCACCAGCAACACGACCATGATACTGACAGCTGTTCCCGCCTCCGGTATGAAATTCAGGACCTCATTGATGCCCACAAAATACCCGATCCTGAAAAAGAACAGCCTAGCACACACGCCAACCCTCTACCAAATTATCACTCTGTTCCCCCACCCACTTACATGATCAACTCCGGCATGCCCGAAAGTTTTGTCCTCCAAACTTTCAACCACCCAGTTTCTTTCATGAGGATAGAGGATGACAGCAGTGAAGAACCATAGGCCGAGGAAGAAGGCAATGATGCGAATAATGAAACTGTTCTTTCTGGTTTATTTTCTGCATTTTTAGTAGAGACATCGACTTCGTCTACTTGTTTGAACCTTTTCCTGAATAATAATAAAGACATCCACTTCGCTTACTTGCCTAAGTCCTTTCCTTTCAACCTGCATGACATGAGTATATTTGACAAAAGCATTCAACCCTGATACCATGATATTCAGCAACACTCAGAACATGGTGGATTCCTGAAATAAGCAAGCAGAAAAGATAAGATAGCCATTCAGAAAGTGGGAAATAGGGGCAATGAGACTGTTAGATTTGGAAGGGAACGAGTTCACCTAGCCGATCAATGTTGACAGATTGAAGCTGTACTTTGCCTAAGGAAAAGAATAAAGGTCACCAGAGGAATTGGCAGAAGACCTAACCCAACGGAATAGAAAATTCATTCATGCATGCATGCATATACGTAACATATTTGCATCCTTTTTTCTATTTTGTAATAACAGGTTTCAAAGAAGAAAAAAAGAAAGCAGCAAAGACAAGCCAACCAGAATCAGCAATATATGAGTAGTAGTTTCGGGGATGAATCCCAGGGTTGAGGCCCATATCAGTTTTAGTCTTGGGGATGAGTCCCAAGGGTGAGGCCCATATCAGTATCATTTTGGGGTGAGGCCCACATCATTCTGGGGCGAGGCCCACATCAGCATCAGTCTGGGGGCGAGGCCCATATTAGCATCAGTATCAATCTTGCCGGGTATGGCACTCTGGGGGTGAGGCCCACATCATTATCAGTATCAGTCTTGCCGGGAAGGGCACTCCGAGAATGGAGCACAGTTCGAGAATGAACAAGCCGAGAATGGCAATCCGAGAATGGAACAAGGTTCAAGAATGAACAAGCCGAGAATGGAAATCCGAGAACGGAGCAAGGTTCGAGAATGAACAAGCTGAGAAAGGCAATCTGAGAATGGAGCCAGGTTCAAGAATGAACAAGCCAGGAATGGCTCTCCAAGAATGAAGCAAGGTTCGGGAATGGACCATATCACATTAATGGTTCGGGAATGGACCACCTCACACAGTAACGGTTCGGGAATGAACCACCTCACAGCATGGTTCGAGAACGAACCATCACATTATCATTATCAGTCTTACCGGGTATGGCACTTTGGGTATGGAGACATCAATATCATTTTTTCCGGGTACGGCACTCCGGGTATGGAGACATCAGTATCATTTTTGCCGGGTATGGCACTCGGGGTATGGAGACATCAGTATCAGTTTTGCCAGGTACGGCAATCCGGGTATGGAGACATCAATATCAGTTTTCCGGGTACGGCACTCAGGGTATGGAGACATCAGTATCAGTTTTTTCGCGTACGGCACTCTGAGTATGGAGACATCAGTATCAGTTTTGCCAGTGTGGCACTACGGGTATGGAGATATTACTGCAACGCCTTGGGTATGAGGGTTAGCACGCCAGGTACGGCACTCCGGTATGGATATTACTATACTGCGACCCTTGGGTATGAGGTTTAGCACGCCAGGTATGGCACTCCGGGTATGGAGATATTACAAGCGACGCCTTGGGTATGAGGTTTAGCACGCCAGGTACGGCACTCCGGGTATAGAGATATTACTGCGATGCCTTGGGTATGAGGTTTAGCACGCCAGGTACGACACTCCGGGTATGGAGATATTACTGCGACGTATTGGGTATAAGGTTTAGCACGCCAGGTATGGCACTCCGGGTATGGAGACACATCTGCAACGCTTTGGGTATGAGGTTTAGCTTTCCAGGTACGGCACTCCGGGTATGGAGGTATTACTACACGACACTCTAGGTACGGAGACGCAACCGCGATACCTCGGGTATGGGGTTTAGCATGCCAGATACAACACAACATCAACTCAACTCAACACATGGCAAGTCAAGTGGCAGCTGGCGAGCCAGGTAAGTGAAAATGCATTGCATAACTTTGATAGGATTGTCACTGTTACACATTACACAAGTCCCATCAAAGTGGGGGCGACTGTAGGCACTGTATTTTTGCATATAATTCCCTATGATGAGTCTCATTTGGAGACACTACCTTTTAAGTCATGGAAGTCGCGGGAAACGGATGTCGGAAGGGGAAATTCAGAATAAGTATGTCATCAGGTTCATTTCACAAGTTCACTATTTTCTTTCGTACTGCATTCAAGACCACGTTCGAACGTCAAACAGATTACGGGCGTTCATGTAGCGTTCGAATCGGCGTTCGACGGTGTCCGGTATTTCTGGTTTTGCTACTAGCCTCACACCCAAGCCTAATTAGCCCACCAAAGCCCATAAAACACATCTAAATTAATAAAATGTATATTTAACACATGGGGAATTAAATAAAATCTAAAAATCATATACCAATTTAAAATAAATATCAAATAAAATCATGCCTAATTAAAATCAATCAAGATTATTATATTCCTAATTAGAATAATCTCATGCCTAAACAAAACAAATTAAATATATAACCTTCCTAAACAAACCAAATCTTGTCTCCAATCAATCTTTTGATTTCCTTGTAAGACACTAATTGGTCTCCTTCCTATACAAGCACATGGAAACCCTAGCCCTTTCCATATAAAAGAAACCCAATTCCAACACTTCCCCCGGCTAGCACATTCATACAAACCATAAAAATTCTGCAAGACATTGACACTATAGCTCATTCACAGAAGAAATCCCCCTAAACACCATCCACTAACGCCCACTGCACCCCCATACAACAGCCCTTGAACACGCAAATACAGCCCCCGAAATAGCCCACACATCACCGAAAATAACCCATATAACACCAACCCTTAAATCACCTAAACAGTAACTAAAAAACTGCACTTTAAACCTTCAAAAACATCCAAAATAGTAGCCTAAAATACCTGAAACAGTTACCAGAAAACATCACCGAAAGAGCAACGAAATATAGTAAAAACATCAGCAAAACAGGAGAAAGGCGACTCAAAACAGTGAGACAACGAACGAGAGAAGGGAACCAGTGAATCAGAGGAGTTGCGGAGCGTTAACCCTTCTGATGATCGTGTACCGTACGTCCGAGAGGTGATTTAAAAGGTTAGACCTAAGGGAACTTTTTCCTTTTTATTGTCATTCGTCTTTTAATTGTTTTATTCGCATGAGAGTCGTTTGTGGATACATGTTGTGGCCTTTGAATGAAAGGGAAAATGTGTCGTCTCTTGTGGTATATAGGATGGAAACCCAGACGTAAATTCCGTAGCCGAATCCGAATGGACGGTAGTATGGTCTGTACTTGGGATACAACTCCACGTACCACTTGAGCAAACGACACATATCTCCCTTTATTTTATCTTGATTATTTATTATCCGCATCTTATTTCGCCATTTTACTTTCTGTATGTTATTTGTTTGTGTAATGATGAGATAAAATGTATGGGCTTAGTAAGTTAGATTAAAGGTCCTCCGCTTCGAGGGGTTAAAATCCCTTACCACTATGCTTCGCCGCACCGGATGACGTATATTCGGTTGAATGTAAGATGTGTTCAATCGGGTATACAAAGTCTGATATCGTTGTCTTTATTTTTATATGCATTATGTCATTAGCACATGGGCTTAGTAAGTTGGATTAAAGGTCCTCCATTTCGAGGGGTTAAAATCCTTTACCACGATGCTTCGCCGCGCCGGGTGACCTATATTCGGTTGAATGTAATGTGTTCAATCGGGTATACAAAGTTCGATATTGTTGTCTTTATTTTTATGTGCATTATGTATTAGCGCATGGGCTTAGTAAGTTGGATTAAAGGTCCTCCGTTCGAGGGGTTAAAATCATTTACCATGATGCTTTGTCGCGCCTTGTAGCCCGTTATTATTTATTAGGTGTCATCTATTCACCCGTTCACGTATGTGTCATGTTGTTTACTATTTTTTCAGGTGACTGCTGTAACCCCGTTCGAACGCGTTTCAGAACACCGCACGAACTCATGTTTTGTGTCTCAGTTTGTTCGAACGCATTTACGAACGCTATACGAACGCTAACCTTCCATTTACCATTCGTACGTGTTTACTAATGCTACTCGAACGCACACATATTTCCTTTGTTTTATCATGCATCAGGTCTGGTCCCGTTCGAACGCGTTCTAAAACGCTATACGATCACGAACCTTCTATTTATCATTCGAACGCGTTTACGAACGCTACTCGAACGCGAATGTTTTTTGTTTCATCAGGTCATGTCCCGTTCGAACGCGTTCTCAAACACTATACGAATGCGAACCTTCTGTTTACCGTTCGAACGCATTTTCAAATGCTACACGAACGCGCATACGCTGAATGGAGTCATTTTCATCACATGTCATGCATAATTGTTTCTTAGGTGATTTGTCTTGTATCATGTAATCAATCATACTATTTGTATCCCTGTATTTATCTATTTGATGTGTTCATGAGATGTATTCAAGCATGATTAGGCCATTAGTATGTTACTTGGTTCTTAGGCATGATTTAGCCTATTTGGTTGTTCATTTTCAAGCATGATTAGTCATTTATTTTGCGTTTGGAATTTGCATTATGTCTAGGTTGTTCTTTGTTTTCCGCATTATATGATCGAATGTAATGTGCTTATTACATTGCATGCTAGCCGTATTTATCTTTATGCATGCAAATTGGGACATATATTATATGCAAATAGGTTGTATGCAAATTCGGACATAGGTTATATGCAAACTTAGATATGCGCCTTGTACTTATGCATGCGAACTTAGGAGTAAATTATCCTTGGAAATAAATGTTGCTTAGGCTTGGTTAAATTATTGCATAAATCATTTCATTACAAGTGGCATAAGTAAGGGACCATTTCGAACCCAACAGTTTGAGGTATTCCCTTGCGAGTGGTGAGTGCGGCCTTAAATCTTTGTCCGCTGGTGGCGACTCCATTATTCTCCGGTTTAGTCCTCCGTGGGCTTCTCCGTACTCCCAACCGGGCCGCGAGCCCGAAACAGCATGTGTCGCCTAGTTTCTGTTTTCCCACACATAGATTAAGAAAGCATCATTAGTTCGTCTAAGATACTTAAGGATATTATTAACCGCCATCCTGTGACCATCACCTGGATCGGCCTGATAGCGACTACACACATGCTCAAAGCATACGAGACATCAGGTCACGTACATATCATGGCATACATGATTGATCCGACTATCGAGGCGAACGATATCCGACTCATGTTGTCTCTCTCATCTTGAGTTTTAGGACACATGTCCTTAGATAGAGTGACGCCATGTGACACTGGCAACAATCCCCTCTTGGACAGATCCATGTTGAATCTCTTCAACACTTTGTCAATGTACATGCTCTAGGAGAGTCCAAGTAGCTTTCTAGATCTATCCCGTAGATCTTTATTCCTAGAATAAAAGCTGTTTCTCCCAGATCCTTCATGGAGAATTTTAATGAAATCCAAGCTTTCACCGATGTTAACATGTGAATGTCATTGCCAATAAGCAATACATCATCAACGTAAAGGACAATGAATATCAGTGCGCTCCCACTAACCTTCTTATATACACAAGGATCATCCTCGTTTTGAACGAAATCATATTCTTTTATGATCTCATCAAAACGTTGGTTCCAAGAACGCGATGCTCGCTTCAATCCATAAATGGATCGATTTAACTTACAAACCTTGTTTGCAAGTCTTGGTACGACAAAACCATCATGCTGTTGCATATAAACATCCTCCAAAAGGTTTTCGTTAAGGAAAGTGGTTTTGACGTCCATCTGTCATATCTCGTAATCGAAATATGTAGCAATAGCAAGCATTATCCTAATGGATTTAATCATGGCAACGGGTGAAAAATTTTCGGCGTAATCGACACCATGTCGTTGACGAAACCCTTTCGCTACAAGCCTAGCTTTGTACGTTTTTATGTTGCCATCCATGTCGGTCTTCCTCTTGAAGACCCATTTGCAACCAATAGGCTTTACGCCTTCTGGTGCATCAACCAGTGTCCAAACATGGTTGGTGTACATGGAATCCATTTCGGAATTCATGGCATATTGCCATAAACCGGAGTCGATACCTTGTATCGCTTCCTCATACGTAGCCGACTCGTCTTCCTCAATAAGATTAATATCCACATGAGGTGAGATCAGAAACAATTACCTCTCAGGTTGTTTTCTGACTCTCTCTGATCTACGCGGTCTTTGTGTATTCGAAGATTATGGTACAGTCTCATCCCTGGTGGACTGTTCTTGTTCCGCTAAGGATTCTGTGCCAGGAACAGTATCACTCCGATTTTCATCGAGTTATACTTTCCTCCCACTACTCACTGCATTTAGGAATTCCTTCTCAAGGAAAACCGCATATAGAGCAACAAATACTTTGTTCTCTTGTGGGTGATAGAAGTAATATCCTTTGGTTTCCCTAGGATATCCTACAAATAGGCATTTATCCGATTTGGTTCAAGTTTGGTACCTTCCAAACGTTTGACGTATGCCCAGCAACCCCAAATCTTCAAGAATGAGAAACCTGGTTTTTTCCTGTCAATATTCATACGGAGTCTGTTGAACAGACTTTGACGGAACCTTATTCAAAATAAGTATTGCACTGTTCAATGCATATCCCCATAAGGAAATAGGTAGCTCAGTGCGACTCATCATAGACCTTACCATGTCTAACAAAGTTTGATTTCTCCGTTCGGACACACCGTTTAATTGCGGTGTTCCTGGAGGAGTCCACTGTAAAATAATACCATATTCTTTCAAGTAATCGAGAAACTCATTGCTCAAGTATTCGCCACCACGGTCCGACCATAATGCCTTAATACTTTTGTCAGTCTATTTTTCTACTTCGTGTCGAAACTCTTTGAATTTATTAAAGGTTTTCGACTTGTGTCTCATAAGATACACATAACCATAACGCGATGTATCATCCGTAAGGGTTACGAAGTATTCATATCCACCTCTAGTCTGGCTAGACATGGGCCCACATACGTCACTATGAACGAGGGCTAATAGTTCGGTGGCACGTGCACCTTTACAGCTAAAAGGTGATTTAGGCATCTTGCCTAATAAACAAGATTCGCAGAAGTCATATGAATTTGGATCAAATCCGTCCAAGCACCCACTCTTCGAAAGTGTGGATATACGTGTCTTGTTTATGTGTCCCATACGACAATGCCACATATAAGTTTCATCTTTGTTACTTATTTTAAGCCTTTTGTTTGCTACATTATATGTTTGAGATTGATTCATATTCAAAATATAAAGACCATTATTTACATCAACAGTGCAAATTTCCATATCATTTTTATACATAAAACACCCAGTGTTTCTAAATACAAAAGTATACCCACATTGGGCTAACATAGATACAGAAATAATATTCCTAGTCAAACTAGATACATAATAGTAGTCTGTAAGTTTAAGTACATGCCCCGATGGCAGTTCCAAAACAAAAGTGCCAACGGCCAAAATTGCGACTCGTGTCTCATTTCCAATGCGGAGGTCAATCTCTCTTGAGGCCAGTCTCCTGCTAATCTCCAGATCCTGCACATCATTACATATATGAGTACCACAACCAGAATCAAAAATCCAATTTTTAAAACTAGTAGTAGACATGTTTATTTCTATAACAAACACACCTAAAGTCGGTGTCTTGCCCGCTTTGATTTCCTTCATGTGTGCCTTGTACTCACGGCAGTCACGCTTCCAGTGACCCCGCTTCCCGCACTACAGACATACATTTGGCATTTGTCTTTGCCCTTCCCATAAGGTTTTGACGATTTGGCCGTTTTGCCTTTCTTATTCTTCTTTTTCTTTACAACTCAAGTCGCCTTGGGCCAAGCCTCGGAGTCTGAGATGTTGAAGCGAAGTGTGCCTCGCGCTTCTTGCCCTTAAGGAGCTCTTTTTCTACTTCGCGCAGTGTGGACATCAACTCTCCAAGAGTTTGGTCTTGGTTCAACATATTGTAGTTCATGATGAACCCACTCCAAGTGTCGGGGAGAGACTGTGTAGGATCAAATCTAATGAAGTCTCAGCCTTGAAGACGATGCCCATCTTTTCGAGCTACTCAATGTCAACAATCATCTGTGACACATGGTGCTTAACAGACGTACCCTCTGACATGCGAGCACGAAAGAGCTTCTTCTGGCAACTCATATCTTCTGCGATCTAAGATTAGATCGGTGAAGATCATGCAACTTCACCCCATCATCTCATAGGGATCCAATCCCTTGTTTTGACGACGGAATTGCGGAGTCATAGCAGCAAGCATTACCGATTGAGCAGTCACGTTATCATCACTATGAGTCTTCCAAAGCTCTAGCTCAAGCAACTGATCAAGTCGGGGCTTAGGCCCAATAGGTCTCTCTATAGTGTGAGTAACTTCTCGGATCCCAGGAAAATCCTGAGATTCATGTCCCAATCTTGAAAGTTTGTGCCATTGAAGACATTGTCGCCCATGACAATATCCCTAATGCTTAACTTTCTTGTCATCTTAATCGCAATAGTCCAACTATTCGATTAATGATGTATGGGTACAGTCTAACTGTTACAAGAAAAATAATAAAATATTAGTCCAACTAATAAATATAATTGACGAAATAATTTGAAAGCGCGTAAAGCTAAGTATTTGAACGAAATTGCAAATTCAATACTAGCATCCCACTATTTTCGGCGAGCCTCTAACCCTCTGTGAGTACTCGGGAAACCTAGTTTCCTAGTGGGCTAGGATCCCGTTAAATAACACACAACCTTGACTTTGGCCAACAAGTTGTATGATATTTAACTAGGTAGATCTCTAAGATCAATTAGATCTCATCCAATTCCTAGATCCGTTAGGTGGACCTCCAAGTCCGAAACATATATACAATATATATGCCAATATATCCAATATATTTTTCTAACCTTTTCTCCTCTGAATCAACTAAGCCTGGCTTGGGCACAACAAGCTTAATGATTCCAGTTAAGCGGAACCCATTGACTTTGGAAAGCTTCGTATTGATGTCGATGGACAAGAAGTGATCTTGACTTTGGCCAAAAAATCACAACTTGGAAAAGACATACGATATGGAACAAAGCCTTCATGATTCAAACACATCCGCGATGGACAAAGGTCTTGACTTTGGCCAACAAACCAGTGCCAATCTTGGATCTTGAGTAAGAATCACTCAATGGAAGTAAAACGTTAATATTATGTTGAGGGTTTTTAGCGTAAATTGGCAACCAATTTATTATCTTTTATTAGGTCTCATCATACACCCTTAAGCATGCATTCTAAAAGCATAATAAGGCGCGGTAAATAAATTAATAATGATATGCGGATGGATATCTCACAGATTGTTCCTAGATGATAAATCACTCCATTCCTCTCCCCGGCTAGCATTTTATTCTTACTTCTACCCAATTACATATACAATTAAAGAAACCTCATTAACATTGAGGGGAATTAGGTGAGAAGAGAATACAAAGAATCGAGAGAGATAAGGCTGGAAACGCAGGTCCAATTTAATAAATTCTAAATTTACAATAATTTCTAAAATTGCCCTTCCCTTCTAATATCTATCCGATATACATTATTCATTCAACACATCCATGTATTCACACAAAGCATGTTATTCAATCAATCTAATCCAATTAATTAATCTTTGAATAAAGTGATCATCCAATGTTCAAACAACGATTTGATTTGCGCGAGTCCAACTCGTTTAAGAATAAGTACTCAAAGTACGAATTCTTGAATTATATCAAACTATAATTTGAATCTAATTTAATTCGTATTCAATACTAATTCTATATTTAATTCAAAATTAAATAACTACACTTTTAAATGCGCCTTTACGACTTAGATTCCAAATCTAATCTAAATGGGTCTCAAAGCCCAATTAACTTCCAATGTCATTTAATTAAAGTCCAATGGGCTTTCAATTAATTTCTTAAGGCATGGACTTTGGTCAATATGGGTCAAACCCAAATACCAAAGCCCAATTAAGGAATTACCATATTTGCAAAGAACCAATTTAGGCCCATTAGGCCCAATTAAACATAAAAGGCTCATTTGTCATATTTGGACTTAATGGAATTGTTTAGGCCCAATTTGGATCCAATCCAATTGACCTAAACCAACTTGGCCCAACCAAGCCCATTTGGTCCAAATACAACATTTTAAGCCCAATTCTAAATTAAGCCCAATTAATCAAATTCTAAAATTCCAAATTTCATAATTTAATTAATTAAAGTGTATTACATTAATTAATTATCTAAATTAATATTTCCAAATTATCAATTAATCATGCTTATTAATCATCAATACATGTCCAACATTATTGAAAAAAAAAATCATCTCATTCCATGCTTTGAAGCTCACGGAATTTGTAGGATTTTATTTATCCGATCCGATTTCAATCCGATTGAATCTCAAATCAATATTCCCAAGTCGTTAAACTCATCCAATGATCAAAAGAACAAAAAATACCATGACTTTAGGGCATATATGTATTCGGCCAAGCCTAAGATTTTAGGCAAAATTAATCCAATTAATTTTTTCTAAAATTGATCATGCCATAACTCTAAGTTTCATCAACATACAAGCATACTCAAAAAACATTTGATTAAAACATGCTCAAATCAAAAATACCCAATCAAGAATATAAACATAAAGATCAATTTCATGCTCAAATAGCTCATGATACCATTGTTGGTCTTAAGGCATTCCCAAGATCATTTAAGCAATGAAATAAATGTGAATACGAAAGTAAGAATGGCAGAATCATAATTACAATGAACGGATATTGAATGCGTCAAACACAAAAAATTTTCTCCTGTAGTTTCGGCCAATGTCCTTTCTTTGAATTGAAATCCAAGCTCCAAGCTTTGTTGTTGATTCCAAGCTCAAGGATTGGTTTCCCTATCACCTTAGATGATTCTTTAATGTGCTAGCATAAGGAATATTTGCAACAAAAATTTCCCTATATGCCTTGTAGTATTCGGCCAAATGAGAGGAAGGAAGAGAGAGTTTTGCATTTTGGTATATTTAATTTCTAAAACAATTACACTTATGAAAAGTCAAAGCCAAAATTTGGTATATCCTTTTCCAAAAAGGCTAAATCAAATTTGGAGGGAAAAAAGCATTAAAGGCTTCCAACTACTCCCATCATGAATAGTGACTGGATGTCAATCACAAAAATGTGACTTGACTTCCATCACTAATGTGACTGGCGATGTGACTTGCGGCCCCACTTTAATTCAAAATCTGAGCGGGCCCGCAAACACTTTCCGGGCTCGGGTTCGCTAATTCCGAATTAACGAATTTTCCGTTGCGACGTAATTAAATCAAATTTAATTAAATAATTATGCCTAGCAAAATACTATTCACATCGCTCGCGAATTAATTCATTTGTCCGAATTAAAATCCAATTTTAATTCCGCGTCGAAATCTAATTTCGTTTAATATATCAAATATATTATTTTATCGATTAATTTCGAATTAATCGTTTTCTCTCTTCAAATAGTATTTTATCCTAGATAAAATCTCTCTGTAATTAATCCTAGATTAATTATGTTCGAATCATACGTCATCAGTGAATATTTTGGAAGTGACCCATGAGATCCCTGGATATGTTTGCAGTAAATCCGGTCGTCGGACTATCCGAACACGTACGTACCTCGTACTACGTTTTTACCGATTTACGAGACATGGTTGGCTTCTAGCAAAGCACCGTGCCTACCCAATTCTCCAGAAATATTCTTAAAGGAATATATAATCTATGTCAGGCGTAGTAAACGTAGTATTGCGTATTGCGATCTAGTATCAGATGTCACATGCAAGGCCTGGGGCTGGAATAGTGTATGCCCCGTACGAAACATATATCGGATTACAAGCAACTAGTCTCTTTAATCGGATAATCATGACCTTGTCATATTATCCCGATGGTTGCAACCAATTAGAGTACCAGTTTTGTATCCTTGCGTGATCATCATCTCCATATGACTGAAGGGATACTTCCATCTTGATATCACACCCAATACACTACGATTCTCAATAATCCAGAAGAGGCGTACACAGAACCTGTTAAAGTCCTGGACGACCAAAACCAAAGCGTATTGATTGTCGCAAGCACTAGCGATGCAAGTCTCAAGTTAAGACTAAACACACCTACCCTGATTAGGATTTCCATAGACACATAGTCATACTACCAATGGGATTCCGTGGGGTCTATCCAGAGCGAAGCTATTTCCGTACCATCGGTAAACACAACCTCCTATCACACTTGCATAAGTATCCAATACTTAAATATATGAGAACTATGCTGTTACGCTTTCATAACACGCACAAGTGCAATACTAGTCTATTATGCATTATCGATGTCCAATCTCGATAATACTACGACTAGGGATATTTAATGACTAAACCGTTATGGATTGATATTGTCTCATATCTTATAATCTGGAACTAATCATAAGGACTTTTATCATTTATATATTTAAGTAATCAAATTACAAAATGATAAAATACAATTTTCATTGTCACGTAGTTAATTTGTACAAAAACCACAATGTATTTGACAAATAGTGACGCTATGGGTCATAATTGTCTAACACTAATGTCTCCTGAAGCATTGGGCTTCTTGGCCTCTTAGGCTTCCCTAGCTTCTTTGGCTTTCAAGGATCTGCAGTCTTTCTTCCAATGACCCTTTTTTTTCCACAAAAGAAACATTTCCCATTTCCTTTTTTCTTCTCCACTTTACCATTGGGCTTTAGGTGATCTGGAGCCTTAGCCTTGCCCTTATTTTTCTTTGGCCCTCATGGCTTCAGGTCCATACCCGTAAGCATGACGGAGGTTTTAAGCTCCGATTTCAAGTCCTTCTCTGCTTGTTTTATTAGATTGTGCAACTCTCCTAAAGTAGCTTTTTTATTAGACAAATGAAACTGCATAATAAAGTTAGAGAAGTCTTTTGGTAAGGACTGAAGAATTAGATCGTGACCTATCTTATGATCCATAATGAACCCGAGGTTGGCCAATTTTTCAATGTGGCCAATCATCTTAAGCACATGTCCAATAACAGATCCTTCCTTATACCTTGTTTGGAATAAGGCACATGACACTTAGAATCTCACGGTATGAACGAAAGTTGAATACAACTCCTTCAAGTGAAAGATGATGGTTTGAGCATCCATATCTTCGTAAGCTTTCTAAAGTTCATCCGACATAGAGCCAAGCATTATGCAAACTGCTTGCTCATCATCATCGACGTGTTTCTTCCAAGCATCAAATGTATTTTGGTCAGCATCTTCTATGGGTTCAGGGGGAAATGGTCTTTCAAGAACATAGAAAATCTTTTCTTGTCATAAGACAATTTTAAGGTTTCTAAACCAGTCATTGTAGTTGCCCCCTTTGAGCTTATGCTCATCAAGGATGGAACGAAGTGATATTCTGTTTGCCATTTGAATATTTGTGAAATATTTTAACCCATCTGTTAAGAGAGAATGTTAAAATTAGAAATATGTTTTCATTAATGTTTCATAATAACATGGGCTTTTAATATTATGAAGTTGCTCTCACTCAATTGTTTTAAAATTTTAAGCAAATCGCATCAACCCCAATATGATGGATTTCTTGTGGGCAAGGATCCCATTATCATCATTTCACAACTCCGACTAGGGCCAGTCGTTATAAAATACGATAATTAGGTAGGTTCCCAACCAATTTATGATATAAATCACAATTCCTTGATCATTGGCTTGGGCAATCAAATATGTCATAGCTTATGCTAGTCCTTGTGGACACCCAATCTTTGCCAGTAAGTTATAAGACCACGCCTAAGGGTCGCTGCGTCTTATGACTCAGAAAAGTCAAACTATTGTCAATAGTACGATTTATGGACAAATTGGTATTGGTAAGTCTGGTAAAGCCTAATCCTGCCAATACGATTTAAGCCTTTTGGGTCTATACCTTACAATGGGAGGCAAATTTTAGACTTAAATTATTATTGAGGATTTTAGTAAGTTTAAGTGGATAACTGTCAAATGGATTCCTCCATTGAAAATTCCCCAGAGGGAGGGTGAAGTGAACTCTCTTAAATACCCTTACCTCTTAGGCTCTTATTTCCTTGGTTACAGGAATAAACAATAGATCCTTCAAATTAGTCCAACACTTTAAATATGCTTTACGGTAAGCTTTGAGTAAATGATTATCTAGATGTCTTCACAACTTTTCCTTTTGGCTATAAAAAGGTAGTGAGTGAAGGAAGACACCAAATCATTATCTAACTCTAGTAATACCTTTGGTTAAATTAACTTTAGTTTGGAAAGTTTTATTAACGCCTTGGTCCCACCCCACTTGTATCTTTTATAATGTCTTTTATTATAAAAAAAGTGATTTATATTTATTAGCCTTAAAGGTTATAAATCTCTAAGTTCATCATGGAATAATTACTTAGCTAAGGGATGAGCAATACACTATCTATTTCCTTAGAAAGTCTCTAGATGCTTGCACCCGAAAATAATCATGCCAATTCTAATCATACATAGAATCATCAAGCATATGAGTTTTAATATGTTGGAATTATTTTAGGCATTAAATAACTTTGATTAATATTTAATTATGATATTGCATTTTATTTTAATCAAATAAATTTACTATTCTCATTTTTTACAGATGCGTGAACTTTAAATACAATTTCAAAATTCAAATATTAACCAAATCATGCAAAATTTGTGCCTAAAAGTAAGTTCAGGGTGTTAGATTTCCAACGAGCATTTACACACCCAATTTCGAGTTCAAATAAGAGAGAACTAATCAAAACAAAAACGACGCGCTGATACCACTGTTGGGAAGCGGCCGCGAGTGCGCAGCGGAAAATTAAAAATTATGATGCCGCTATCCCTTTGCCTAAGACCCATTTGTTTTGATTATTCTACAAGCCTAGGAATTTTACTATATATTCTAAGCATAAAAACTCATAAAACATGCAAAGAACATAAACCTAAACATGCTAACTATCATAAGAACTCTAATTAAAATAAAAAAGAAAAACACTTACTTGAACCGAAGACTCCTCCAGTCCTCCCTCTAATCTACAAGGTTTTCTCGAACTCGGCAAGCTCTTCCATGTTCCAAAGAGCCACCCAAGTGTGTGGCCTCCAAAGGTGCACACACCGAAGCCAAAACTCAACGGCAAGACTACGCCTTGAGTGCACGGGTATTTTGCCCTTGGTGCTAGCCTAGGCAAATACCTCAAAACTTTTAACTTGAGATTCCTCTTGTCAATTAGACTTAAGGATCCTCAAAATCAGTGGCTTACTCTTAAATTTTAGAGTTTCTCACTTATATAAACCCAAGATATGAAAGGTTATGGTGTAAAAATTTGTAAAGAATTCTTTGTGTTTATATAGGTTCTCCAAAGACAACAAAATTAATTAAGAATCCGATGTGGGATAAATGCTAATTAAATCTTAGCCATTGGATCTTAATATAGTGGTTTAATGAGATTATAAAACCCTAATAAGAGTTTAGGCTGAATTGGAATTCAAAACAAATTAAAAAAATAAAAAAAAACGCAGATTTATTTATTTATTTATTTATTTTCTTATTCATTTTTCCAATTCCCAAAGTGCCCCTATCGTCATTCACCAATCCCTAAGCCACTTTGGAACCTCATAAATGATCTGTTCAATAATTAAACATATTGAACCATTTATGAACAATTACTACAGCAATCATATATGCTGTTAAATTTGTATTGTGCACTGTTAACCATTGATTTCGACTTTGTTGTGTGTGACCTTTTGGGTTCCCCTCAAGTTGGACATGAAATGAATCGTGATAATTTAATCAAACATAAATTATCCTCTGATCAGATGGTCATTCGATTTCAATGACCAAGGTTGACATCTAGCAACATGCCAATGCCTTCAAATGAGAATGAAAGATATATACCCATTCTGTATGCGATTTACATATGATACGGTCCCTCGCCTCACTATATCCCCACCGTTTGACCTAGGGTATTGAAAGTGTCTACCCATATAGTCAAAGGTATGATGTTGATAGTGTCATGAATCGTGCTAACCCAAGAATCTCACGTGATTCTTCCGCTGCGGCCACAGTCTCAAGCACTGATCACAGATATCAACCCGTGAACTAAAATACTACTCTTATAAGAAAATATTATTCGAGAGAGTGGTGATTCTCTGTTGTATCTTTACAAACTTCATGTGTTTCAACAAATGACCCAATCATACCCTTTTGACCGTATCTTTTGAACCGGGGAAGGAGAATGTAAAACTCATTTTATCCACACATAAGATTGTAAAGACCTCAAGTCTAAGGACTAGTCATACAATCGATACATGAAATTTCTCACAGACACATGGGATAAACACTCCATGTGAAAACTTTCGGCGGTCAGTTCGATGGACACGAGCAACTCATGCATCCATGTGATACACTAAGCGGACGGATCTCTGCTAGTAGCCTATGAGATCAGCTACCCCACTTAAGGGCGGATCATATCATCATGCTAGTCTCTCCGCTTTGTGAACGCCCAGATTATTCACAAAACTATGACTAGGAACGTTTTAGATTAATGATTCTAATAAGGCGTGGAAGCCATCATCTTATTACTCCAAGGGCTTTATTACAGTGTTTGATGATTCATATAATTTATGTAAGACACGTATAATAAAAATTGGCATTTTATTAATTAATGAAAATATTGCAAATACATGTACATATAGCCCCTCCACAAGTTAAGTTAAGGGAATATCCCTAATAGTTGTGTAGTTGAGTTGAGCTTCATTCAGAGTTCTGCTAGAGTAGTAAATAGTATGGAAAATTTTCGCTTTGCGTTGTCCCAAAACTGTACCTACAGTAAAATCACTAGCATTGCACATCACCTCAAATGGAAAATTCCAGTCCGATGTTACTATGATGGGAGCACATAACAAATTTTATTTCAAGATTTCAAAAGCTTCGTGGCATTCTTTGGTGAAGTTAAAAGGTAGATCTTTCTCCAGCAGATTGCATAGAGGTTTAGCAATCTTAGAAAAGTCTTGATAAATCTCTTGTAAAATCCTACATGTCCGAGAAAACTCTGAATCCCTTTGACAGATGATGGTGGAGGTAGTTTTTCAATTGTCTCGATCTTTGCTTTGTCTACCTTGATTTCCTTTTTTGAGATCTGATGTCCAAAGACAATGCCTTCCTGCACCATGAAGTGGCATTTCTCCCAGTTGAGTACCAGGTTAGTATCTTCACACCTTTGAAACATATTTTCCAGATTTTACGAGCAGTGGTCGAATGAGTCTCCAAACACAGAAAACTCATCCATGAAAACCTCCATACTTTGTTTCAGCATGATTGAGAAGATGGCCATCATGAAACATTGAAATGTGGCATGAGCATTACATAGTCCAAATGGCATTCTGCGGAAAGTAAAAGTACCTTACGGACATGTAAAAGTGGTTTTCTCCTGATCTTCTAGGGCGATGGCAATTTGATTATACCCCTAGTATCCGTCCAGAAAAAAATAGAATTCATGTCCCCTCAGTCTATCTAGCATCTGGTCAATGAATGGTAACAGGAAATGATCTTTCATTGTTGCTTTGTTCAGCTTCCTGTAGTCCATGCATACTCTCCATCCAATCACTGTTCTTGTTGGAATAAGTTCGTTCTTTTCATTTGTGACTACAATAATTCCTCATTTCTTTGGCACACATTACATATGACTCACCCACGTGCTGTCAGAGATGGGGTAGATGATGCCAGCATCCAACCATTTGAAAATTTCTTTCTTCATGACCTCCTTCATGATTGGATTTAGTCTCCATTGATGCTCCACTTTGGCTTCGTATTGTGCATACAAAATGATGGACTAATGCCTCGAATGTCTGTTATAGTCCAGCCAATGGATTTCTTGTGTTCTCGTAACACTCTCAGCAACTTATCTTCTTGTTCCAATGTTAGCGATGAAGAAATAATCACAGGTAAATCAGAAGAGTTTTCTAAGAATGCATACCTGAGATGGCTCAGAAAGAGCTTTAATTCCAGTTGTAGGGGTTCTTCAATCGAATGTTTGATTCGCTCCTTTTTTGGTAGTTCCAAACTTTCCACATGTGGTGTCGATTTGAAGCCAAATGGTCTATCAAGATAGTTGATACATTCCAGAATTTCATCATCGAGCTCGTTGTGAGTCATGTTGGTGATGCAAGCTTCAAGTTTATTCGTGGGAAGTTGCATTGCACCAGTATCCTGGATGATACTATCTACAACATCAATTCTGAAACATTCCTCCTCATTTTCATCATTCGGGAATTTCATGGGTTTGAAAATATTAAATGTAACTTCTTGGTCCTGCACTTTGATGGTTAGTTCTCCTTTTTGTACATCAATAATAGTTCGACCTGTAGCCAAGAATGGTCTCCCGAGGATGATATGTACATATTAGTCTTCTTTCATGTCAAGGATAATGAAATCTGCAGGGAAAATGAATTTTTTGACTTAAAAATGTGAGCGATCTGTCAGCAAGCTGCAGAGTAACTGAGGTGGGCATTGCTTCTCCAATCTACAATTTCCTGTAAATAAACAAAGGCAACAAGTTAATGCTGGCACCTAAATCACACAAAGCCTTACCAAAGTAATGTTCTCTTATGGTACAAGGGATAGTGAAACTGCCAGGATCTTTTAACTTTGGGGGGAGATTCCTTTAAATGATGGAGATGCATTCTTCCGTCAGTGCTACTGTCTCGTAATCTCACAATTTTCTCTTTCGTAATAGAATGTCTTTCATTAATTTGACATAGCTGGGCATTTGTTCCAACGCTTCTGCAAATGGAATGTTGATATGCAGCTTTTTGAAGATCTCCAAGAATCGAGCAAACTGCTTGTCTAGTTTACTTTTCTGGAGACGCTGTGGAAAAGGTGGAGGTGGAGTAAATTTTTCTCGATCATTTTCTTTTGTCTCTTTTTCTTCCATCTGTGGTTCTGTTTCTTTTGGAACTTCCTCAGTGGATACCTTGACTCCAACATCTTTTTTGATTTCAGTACCGCTTTTCAAAGTAATGGCTTGACATTGTTCCTTCCCTCGGTTCCTTGGATTTGGTTCTATGTTGTTAGGAAGGTTACCTGCGGTCTGTAACTTTGAGCATTGGCCAGTTGTCCCATTTGATTCTCCAGAGTTTTCAAAAATGCTGCTTAGCTTTGAATTATTGCTGCTTGTGATTGAAACATAGCATCATATTTGGTTGCTTAAGAGTCGTATTTTGGGTCTAGCTTTTTAAACATCTTTGCAAGCATATCTTCTATTTCTGGCTTTTTTTCATACTCATGGGCTTTGTTTTTCTGTTGGAATCCTAGTGGTGGATTATTCTTTTGCCCTGAATTGTTGTTCCATGCAAAATTGGGATGATTCCTCCACCATGGGTTGTAAGTGTTGGAATATGGATTGTTCCCATGTTTGTTGAAATTATTGACATAATTCACCGTCTCATCATGTTGGTTGTATGATTCTGCCCATGGTGCTCCTCCATATGGTAAACTTGTGGATCCAGCATTAACCTTCATGTTAAGAGTTTCCGAATTTTTGCAAATAAGATCCAGCTTGGCATTTATTGTTGTGTTGGCTCCAACTTTATAAATTCCTGCAATTCGTTGAATCTTGCTCCTTTCTGTTGGCCACAAAGAATTGTTGTTGGCCATTTCTTCAATTAAGTCCCAAGCCTAATCCTCTCATTTTTCCATTAAAGCTCCTCCAGCAACAACATCAATTGTGGTTCTCATTAATCCAGAAAGTCCATTGTAGAAGGTTTGGACTTGTAGCCATTTTGCAATCTCATTGTGAGGACATTTTCTGAGCAAATCCTTGTATCTTTCCCAAGCTTCGCAGAGGGATTCTGAATCATGTTGAACAAAGGATGTGATGTCATTCCTCAGCTTTGCAGTTCTATTTGGGGGAAATTACTTTGCAAGGAATTTGGTGGCTAAAGTGTTCCAAGTTGTGATGGAACCTGCTGGTAGTGAATGTAGCCAAACCTTAGCTCTGTCTTTCAAGGAATATGGGAACACACGCAGTCTCATTGCTTCTTCTGATGTTCGGTTGTAATTAAATATGGCATAAACTTCCAGGAAATTGTTGATGTGGGCATTAGGATCTTCAGTTGCATTCCCCTTAAACTTAACTAACTGCTGTATCATCTGGATGCAAGTTTTGATGTCACATGCATTTGCTGGTAAGGGAGGAAGTACAATACAAGAAATGAAACTGTCAACCAACAGAATAGTTCGGTCTCAAATGGGAATTTGTGGTGCAACCTCCAAAGGTTCAGGTTCTTGAATGTTCATGTTGATCAGTGCTTCTTGGCCTTCGCGCCTTTCCCTTCTCGATTGTCTGATGGTTCTTTCAATTTCTGGGTCAAGCGGACGGATTTCAAATCTTCTGGTTCTTCTCATGTAGTGAATGAGAACCTGAAACACAAGAAAACAAAAATAATAAATAAAAACAAATTAGACACAAGTAAATGTATCTAACCCCAAAATTAATAGTGAGAGATAAATAAGTCCCCGGCAACGGTGCCAAAAACTTGATCGGTGAAATCACTCATGTAATGCAAGCGTATGTATCGCTCAAGTAGTATATAATGTATTGATCCCACTAGGACTTAATACCTAAGCTATTAATTTATGAAGTTAAATGTTTGCAAGTATCTAATAGATTGGTTGTTTGATTGGATGGTGATTTTAAAATGAAGACTAGTAAATAAAATAGTGCGAAAGTAAATTAAAGGAAAATTCAATATTATAAAACTATCTAGGGTTGTGAATCCTTCCAATATCTTTTAAAGATGAAGTGGTTATCTCATGTTTGTATAATATATTGGTTTATTAACCTGGAACACGAAGATATGCAAAAGCCTATGTCGATGGTCAGATGCAAATACCCAGTATAACCCAATTAATCATATGTCTATGATAACCAAGTTACCTGAATTCATTAAGATTAAGTTCCAATTGTGGCTACCCCCGCCCGACATGTATATGTCTATCCTGGAAGGAAATCTATTAAGAGGTATCTAATCCTTAAGGGAGATCGTGGGCAATTAAGTCTAAGGCTGAAACCTAAAATTCTTTCATCAAGTTTATTTTAATTTTACCATATCAATCTTATTAATGGCCAGTTAACAAGAAGCATTAAGCTTCAGACTTCATAAATAAACCTTTATATTACCCGGAACATGAAATAACCTCTTATAAACCGGTGATATTAGAATTCATCACAACCCCAGATATGTTATTTAGTTACAACACATATCTAGGACTAGTAAAAGCTTAAATAAAGTAAGTGACATAAAGTAAAGCTTGGAAATTAAAAAGGTAAATAAAGCAATAAAGAAAAATATTGGGGTTAGAGGATCCACTTTTATTACTTCTATTTTAGATATCTCCCTTATTATAATATATTAACTTTGCATGACATTAGAAACTGACCATAAATGCGGTATCCTGGTTAAGTCAAATTTATGATTAATTCCAACCGACCATAAAGGCGGTATCCAATTTAGTCAGGTTAAAATCAATTAATTAAGTCCAACTGACCAGAAAGGTGGTATCCCATTAAGTCAGGTTTTAAATAGTTTATATATTATAATTAAGGGAGATTAATCTAAATATTAGTAATAAAAGCTTTACCCTTAACCTCAACAAAGAGGAGTTACCTCCTCATACTGAAAAGTAAAAATAAAGACTGAAAAGTAAAATAAAGAAAGAACTTTTTCGTAAAATAAAAATTAAATACAGAAAGCTGTAAATAAACAAACAAGATACAATCTTCTTAGTATTCTTAAGGAAATTCCCAGAAGAAGGTATGAATTTTCCTTCTGATTTCAGCTTCAATTTATAGGCAAAATTATGCCCCGCACGTCGCGACGCGCCGTTGATCCGATGCGATGTTGACACCTGGCTGTTGGTAGAATTATTGGCTTAGAGTCACGACATGTTGAGGGTTCTATGTCATGACGCGGGCTATGGTGATGACGTTAGTGATGATGCGTGTCGGCAGACTGCATAATTATCGTGTGTCGCGATGCAAAGGAATTGCGCGTTGCGACGCGTGAACATAAAGTTTCCAAATTTGCCCTTTTTGATCCGATTTTCATCGTTTAAGCCCTGATTTGATTCCAGAGAGTCCTGTTATTTTATTTATCTATAAAATAACATAAAACACATCAAAATATTCACAATACCCGAGAAACTATACAAAATATTAAGTAAAAGGGATGGTAAATACTGATATATTTACCGCTTATTAATGGGTTATACTTGTTACCTTTCTTCCAACTCTATAATTACAAGAGCATCGGTCTCAAGCCAGTGCTTAGAGGCTTGTTGCTATGTATTCCATAATGTACCTTGTTCATACCATTTTTCCTTCAATTTCTAAATGGAAAATTCTATTTTTATTCATCATTGTCATGTCTAACGCTATTACTCACATATTCATGTCACTGCTTATCTAGACAGTTCCTCTTTTTAAATCTTTTACTTTGAATTCTCTTCTTTTTTCCTTCTCTTCTGCTTTTATTCTATTTCTGAAAATTTTGTGCTCTATGCCTCTGTCTTCTTATCCGAGAGGTATTTGGGAATAAATTTTAGGTCCATCTGTACTGCTGTTATCTAGCGATAGTTAGGAGGGTGGGGTTGGTTCTAAAGACTTTTCTAATTGTCGTGGTCTTACTAACTTCTCGTGTCGCAGTTGGACACGCTGCTCACTGCACATACTACTCTTTTATAATCCTAAGATATCCTTATAAGATATCTGATAGTGGGCTCGCATACTAAGGTACTACATAATGTTTTTTTAAAGATTTTTGACTAAAAATCGAATAAAAATAACACAATAAAAATAAGATACTAGTCAACTATTCCCCTCCCCCAAACCTAAATGAGACATTGTCCCTAATGTCTTAAAAAGTAGAAGAAGAGTTTAGAAAATAGTATATGGTTAGCTGAAATTCTACATCTTTAGAAGAAAATTAAAGGTTAAGATCCAGATTTATCCGACGCTTTTTACCACGATCATTATATCCATCAGCATTAAACTGTCCAATCGGTTTCTGGTGTATGTTCAAGTTCCCCAAGATATCTGGCACGATATGTTTAATAACATATGCACGGTTAATCATTTCTACTAGTCATTTAGACATATCTGGCACGATATGTTCCTCTCCGTTTGATGGTCCTATAAGATTCGCCTCCGCCAAAGGTTTTGGGATGATTCCCAAGACTTGACTACCACCTTCTTGTACAGCCCTTGAAACGATCCCCATTAGTCCAAGAGTGCCACCGCCATATACTAATTGCATATTCCTTTCAGCTATTACTCTACCCAATTCATGTGCTGTTGCAACGAATTCTGGTTTAGAACCAACACTAGTACCGCAAAATACACAGATGTTTACAACTCGTCTTCTTGAAGTTGCTTCCATTTTTTTATGTGTTTCTTTCTCAAATTAGGATGCCTTCAAAAGTGCAATGATGAGTTGAATTTATAACACCTGAAAAAGGGTGAGTAATAATAGCACTAGTACCTGCCAGATGAAAATTATTAGTTAAATAGTAAAATAGATCGTGAAAGCTAAAAAAATCTCGATCATGTCGGAGAAAATAAAAGAAAATAACAAAACAAATCACAATTATTAGTTAAATACAAAGAAAATAATATTTACAAGAAGTAACAGCTTGAATGACGTCTATGCGTCAGGGACAAGTTTCCAATCTAATTTTCTTATAAATTGGCAAACATGGTCTTTTAGAGTCAGATTCCTGAGACTTAGATGTTGTCTTTCTTTTCGGAACTGTGTATATAACATGTGAATTACGTGATGCACATATCCATTAGAATGCGTCTCAAGAGTCTTAGATATGTCATCCAAAGACTCCTTACTCAAGCCATCCCTAAAGAACGACAACGAGTATTACATGTCATACGAGCACATTTATAGCAAACAACCATTCTTTTAGCTCTTCTCTTTTTAGCGTAGGTGCTTCTTCCTAAACCAGCCAGATAAGAAACAAAAGAGTCATATGACTCACCTGCCAATCGGACACGTGCTTCAATTAACCAACGAATGTCAGTAGAAATACCTTTGATCATCAATAGTCTCATTCGTTCCATGCGAGCTTTGTAGACTTTCATCAGAGAGTTTTGAGGGAGAGAAGGAAATTGTTTGTGAAGATTTGCGAGAACTTATTCCATCTTGAAATGTGACTTTATCTAGACAAATTAAACACACAAAAATAAAACACACCAAATCTGAATATATACACAAATTGCATGAGTTGCCTCCAAACTAGCGCTAAGTTTAACGTCGTCAGCTAGACATGACTGCCTGAACGTTAGGCTGGATCTGAAAGTGTGACACTTTCTTTTTGTCGCTCAATTGATTCTCCCCAGTAGTGTTTGACTTTGAATGTATTGCTAGACTTAGGGTTGTATATCTCCACAACTCCGTAGGGTAACACCTGAGTGATTAAAAATGGACCTGACCACTTTGATTTTAGCTTTCCAGGGAAAAGTTTCAGCCGTGAATCGTATAACAACACCTGCTGCCCTGGCTCCAGTTGTCTACGTACTATTTTTTTTATCATGCCATTTCTTTGTCTTTTCTTTGTACAGTTTGGCATTCTCATAAGCAAGTAGGCGAAATTCCTCCAATTTCTTGAGTTGGTGGAGCCTTTTTTTCTCCTACTGCTTGTGGATCAAGATTTAACTTCTTTAGTGCCCAGTACGCCTTGTTTTGAAGCTCCACTAGCAGATGACATGCTTTCCCAAACACCATTGGATATGAGGACATACCAATGGGTGTTTTGTAAGCTGTCCGGTAGGCCTATAATGCGTCATCCAGTTTTTCAGACCAGTCATTCCTTGGTTATCCAACGGTTCTCTCTAAGATTCTTTTGATCTCCCTATTTGAAACTTCAACTAGTACATTTGACTGTGGATGGTATGCAGTGGCAAATTTATGAGTACTCCGTATTTTGATAGGAGTGCATCGAAGTATATGTTGTAGAAATGTGTGCCACCATCGTTGATAATTGCACGAGGTGTTCCGAAATGAGTGAAAATATTCTTTTTAAAGAATTTTATAACCACTTTTGAATCATTTGATGGCAGTGCTATTGCTTCAACCCATTTGGAGACATAGTCTACTGCAACTAGTATGTACAGGTTTCTGAATGATGGAACAAAGGGTCCCATTAAATCAATCCCCCATACATCAAATATTTCCAATTCCAGAATATTTTGTAGAGGTCTTTCATTTCTCCTAGAAATATTTCCCGTTCTCTGACATCTGTCACATTGAAGAGCAAATAGATAAGCATCTTTAAACAGAGTGGGCTAGAACAAACCTGATTGTAGGACTTTGGCTGCAGTTTTATTCCCGCTGAAGTGTCCGACGTATGGTAATGAATAACAATGTTTCAGGACACTATTGACATCCTCATGTGGGACAAAACACCTCAGTAATTGATCAGCGCAGCATTTGAACAGGTACGGCTCATCCCAGACAAAGTATTTGACTTCTTTGAAGAACTTTTATCGTTGCTGATGTGTCCATTCCAACGGCCATTTTCCTGATACAATATAGTTGACATAGTCAGCATATCAAGGGACATCTTATTGTTTCATGGCAAACAACTGTTCATCTGGAAAGGTTTCTTTGATTGTCAGTTCATTGCCAGCTGTTTCTCCATTCTCGAGCCTTGATAAATGATCTGCTACTTGGTTTTCTGTCCTTTTCCTATCTCGGATCTCCACATCAAATTCTTACAGTTGAAGCACCCAACGGATCAATCTGGGTTTAGCAACTTTCTTTGCGATCAGATATTTGATTGTTGAATGTTCTGTGTAGACCACCACCTTGGGACCCAGTAGATAGAAACAGAATTTATCAAAAGCGAACACAACTGCAAGCAACTCTTTTTCAGTGGTTGTGTAGTTGAGTTGAGCTTTATTCAAAGTTCTGTTGGCGTAGTAAATGGTATGGAAAATTTTTGCTTTGCGTTTTCCCAAAACTGCACCTACAGTAAAATCACTAGCATCGCACATCACCTCAAATAGAAGGGTCCAGTCCGGTGCTACTTTGATGGGCGAAGAGATCAGCTTCTGTTTTAAGATCTCAAAAGCTTTGTGGCATTCTTTGGTGAAGCTGAAAGGCACATCTTTCTCCAAAATAATGCACAAAGGTTTAGCAATCTTTGAGAAGTCTTTGATAAATCTCTTGTAAAAGCCTGCATATCCGAGAAAACTTTAAATCCTTTTGACAGATGTTGGTGGAGGTAGTTTTTCAATAGTCTCGATATTTGCTTTGTCTACCTCGATTCCCTTTTGGGAGATCTGATGTCCCAGGACGATGCCTTCTTGCACCATGAAGTGGCATTTCTCCCAGTTGAGTACCAGGTTGGTATCTTCGCAGATTTGTAACACATTTTCCAGATTTTGCAAGCAATGATCGAAAGAGTCTCCAAACACAGAGAAATCATCCATGAAAACCTCCATACTTTGTTCCAGCATATCTGAGAAGAAGGCCATCATGCAACATTGAAATGTAGCAGGGGCATTACATAGTCCAAATGGCATCCTACGGAAAGCAAAAGTACCATACATACTTGTAAAATTGGTTTTTTCTTGATCTTCTAGGGTGATGACAATCTGATTGTACCCCAAATATCCGTCCAGAAAATAATAGAACTCATGTCCCGCCAATCTGTCTAACAATCTGGTCAATGAATGGCAGCATAAAATGATCTTTCCTTGTTGCTTTGTTCATATTTCTATAGTCCATGCATACTCTCCATCCAATCATCGTTCTTGTTGGAATGGGCTCGTTCTTTTCATTTGTGACTACATTTATTTCCTTCTTTCTTTGGCACTCATTGCATAGGACTCACCCAAGTGCTGTCAGAGATGGGGTAGATGATGCTGGCATCCAACCATTTGATATTTTTTTCTTCACGACCTCCTTCATGATTGGATTTAGTCTACGTTGATGCTCCACTGTGGGTTTGTACTCGTCGTTCATCATAATCTTATGCATGCAAAATGATGGACTAATGCCTTGAATGTCTTCTATAGTCCAGCCAATGGCTTTCTTGTGTTCTCGTAACACTCTCAGTAATTTTTCTTCATGCTCCAATGTTAGTGATGAAGAAATAATCACAGGTAATTCAGAAGAGTTTCCTAAGAATGTATACCTGAGATGGTTCAGAAGTAGCTTTAGTTCCAGCTGCGGTGGTTCTTCAATAGAAGGCTTGATTAGCTCTTTCTTTGGTAGTTCCAGACTTTCCACCTATGGTATCGATTTGAAGTGAAATGGTTTGTCAAGATAGTTGATACATTCTAGAATTTCAGCATCTAGCTCGATGTCAGTCATGTTGGTGATGCAAGCTTCAAGTTTATCCATTGGAAGTGTATCAGTATCCTGAATGATACTATCAACAACATCAATTCTGAAACATTCCTCATCCTTATCATCGCTCGGGAATTTCATGTATTTGAAAACATTGAAGGTAACTTCTTGGTCCTGCACTTTCATGGTTAGTTCTCCTGTTTGTACATCAATAACAGTTTGACTTGTAGCCAAAAATGGTCTCTCGATGATGATAGATACATCTTTGCCTTCTTCCATATCAAGGATAATGAAATCTGCTGAGAGAATGAGTTTGTCGACTTTGACCAGCACATCTTCAACTACGCCTCTCGGAAATGCAAGTGTTCTATCAGCAAGTTGCAGAAAGACTGAGGTGGGCATTGCTTCTCCAATCTGAAGTTTCCTGTAAATCGAAAAAGGCATCAAATTAACATTTGCACCTAAATCACACAAAGCTTTACCGATGTATTGTTCTCCAATGGTGCATGGGATAGTGAAACTGCCAGGATCTTTCAACTTTGGGGGAAGTTTCTTCTGAATATTGGCGTTGTATTCTTCCGTTAATGCTATTGTCTCGTAATCTCCTAATCTCTGCTTTTGTGAAAGAATGTCTTTCATGAATTTGACATAGCTGGGCATTTCTTCCAACGCTTCTTCAAATGGAATATTGATAAGCAGCTTTTTGAAGACCTCCAGGAATCAAGCAAACTATTTGTCTAGTTTACTTTTCTGGAGACGCTGTGGAAAAGGTGGAGGTGGAGTGATTCTTTCTTGATCTTTTTCATTTGCTTATTTTTCCTCCATATGTGGAACTGCTTCTTTTGAAACTTCTTCAATGGATGTCTTGATTCCAACATCTTTGTTGATTTCAGTACCGTTTTTCAAGGTGATGGCTTGACATTGCTCTTTCCCTATGTTCCTTGGATTTGGTTCTGTATTGCTAGGAAGATTTCCTTGCAGTCTGTAAGTCTGAGCATTGGCCAGTTGTCCCATTTGATTAGAAGCTGAATGGATTTGATTCAATGCTACTTGATTTTGAACCATAGCTGCTAAAGCATCGTATTTTGCTTCTTTTTTTTGAACATCTCTGCAAACCATTCTTTCATTTCTGGTTTTTTTCATACTCATGGCCTTTTTTTTGTTGGAATCCAGGTGGTGGATTGTTCTTTTACCCTGAATTGTTGCTCCATGCAAATTGGGAAGATTCCTCCATCTTGGGTTGTAGGTGTTGGTATATGGATTATTCCATGTCTGTTGAAATTGTTGACATAATTCACCGTCTCATCTTATTGGTTGTAAGATTCTGATTCTGGTGCTCTTCCATATAGTGAACTTGTGGATCCAACATTAACCTTTATGTTAAGAGTTTCCAGATTTTTGCAAATCATATCCAGCTTGGCATTCATTGCTGTGTTGGCTCCAACTTCATAAATTCCATCAATTTTTTGGATCATACTCCTTTCTATTGGCCAAAATGAATTGTTGTTGGCTATTTCTTCATTAGGTCCCAAGCCTGATCTTTTCATTTTACCATTAAAGCTCCTCCAGCATCAGCATTGTGTTAGACAGTAATGTCCCATAGCGTCACTATTTTGTAAATGATATTGTATTATTGTACAAAATTAACTATGTAGTAATGAAATTGCCTTTTACCGTTTTGTAATTTATTTACTTTGATATATAAATGGTAAAAGTCCCTATGATTAGTTCCGGATTGTGATGATATGAGACAGTATCAATCCATAAAGGTTTAATCATTAAATATCCCTAGTCGTAGTATTATCGAGATTGGACATCGATAATGCGGAATAGACTAGTACTACACTTGTGCATGTTGTGAGGGCACAACGGCATAGTTTCATATATTTAAGTATTGGATACTTATGCAAGTGCGGTAGGAGGTTGTGTTTTACCGATGGTACGGAAAACAGCTTCGCTCTGGATAGACCCCGCGGAGTCCCATTGGTAGTATGTCTGCGTGTCTATGGGAGTCCGCTTCAGGGTAGGTGCATATGATCTTAACCTGAGATTTGCATCGCTAGTACTTACGACAATCGGTAAAATTTAGGTTTGGTGGTCCAGGGCTTTAACGAGTTCTGTGTATACCTCTTCTGGGTTTATCGAGAATCGTAGTGTACTGGGTGTGATGTCAAGATGGAAGTATCACTTCAGACATATGGAGATGATGATCGCGAGGGATTCAGAACTAGTACTCTATAATGGTTGCAACCATCGGGATAATATGACTAGGTCAGGATTATCCGATTCAAAGAGACTGGTTGCTTGATGTCCGATATGTGTATCGTACGGGGCAGACACATCTCCAGCCCCAGGCCTTACATGTGATCATCCGATACTGGTTCGATATACACTATACTATGGTATACTACGCCTGTTATAGATCTAATATTCCAGTAAGAATATTTCTAGAGAGAATTGGGTAGGCATGGCGTTTTGCTAGAAGCTAACCTTGTCTTGTAAATCGGTAAAAATGTAGTACTTGGTACGTACGTGTTCGAATAGTTCGACAACCGGATTTACTGCCAACATATCTAGAGGTCTCTTGGGTCGTTCCCGAAGATTCACCGATGACGTATGATTCAAACTCGATTAATCTTGGATTAATTACGGAGAGACTTTATCTTGGATAAAGTAATGTATAAGAGAGAGAGAACGATTAATTTAGAATTAATCGAAATTATTATATTCGATATAATAATCGAAATTCGATTTCGACGCGAAATGAAATTAGATTTTAATTCGGGCAAACGATTTAATTTAGAATTAATTCGTTAGCGACGTAAATAATAATTTCGCTAGGCGCAATTATTTATTTAAATTCGATTTAATTAACGTCGCGACGTAAGCTCGGTATTTCGGAAATATCGAACCCGAACGCGTGAGTGCACGTGGGCCCACTTTCATTTGGAAACGTGTGGGGCCCACATGACACTTGTCATTATTTGCATTATTTAATCAAGATGTATTGCATGAAGATAGTGTACAAAGCACTCAAGGGTATTGCATGGAAATTGAGTGTTAGACACTCTAAGTCTTTGCATGGTTTGTGTCATAAGTATATTATTATTTAATATAATTATGACATAAATATAAATTGATTTTTGAGACAAAAATCATAATCTTCTCTCCCTCTCAAGCTTACCGAAACAGTAAGCTCTCACAGCCCTCTCCATTTCTTCATTTTTGTTGCAAAAGGCTTGAAGAAAGTGTGTGTGTTGGAACAATAAATCACATATTTGGCTAGCACCATCAAGGGATCATACAAGGTGTTATGGGAAACTCATCTTAGAGCTTGGAAGGATCAAACATTGCTTGGAGCTTCTCTTTTCATCTTGGCCGAAACCCTCACTGCACAAAGGAGGAAGTTTTTGTTCATCAACGCATCCGGATTCCGTTTTTGTGAGTATGTTTCCGCCATTACTTCAATCTAGTTCATTCTTATATATATTTTGCTTGTTTTTGATCTTGGGACATGGTTATTAGATTTCCAACAATGGTATCATTGAACCTAAAAATGCATGCAAATATATTAGGATGTTATTTGGGGAAAATTGTTTGAAGCATGATTTGATGAGTTTGCTTGATTAAATATGCTTAGATGTATGTGAATGGATTATACATCATCAATTTCATGGAAAATAAATTGGATTAATTTTTCCAACCCCAATGAGGCTTGGCCGAATACATGCAAGCATGTGGACTAGATGATTTTTTAATTTTAAGACATTGGATGACTTGAAATAATATGGAGATGATCATTTGTAACTTGATTGGATTGAAAACGAAATCGGAACCATATTAATCACCTTGGCCGAATGCTTGATGATGATTAGGGACTTGATTTTTTGATTAAATAATGTTGGACATGTATTTAAGATAAAAATATGATTAATAGATTAATTTGATATTTTGGGAATATTGATTTAAAGGATTAATCATGAAAATACACTTTAATTATTAAGTTATAAAATTTGGAATTTTAAAATTTAGTTAATTGGGCTTAAATTGGAATTGGGCCTAAAACTATTATATTTGGTCATAAATGGGCTTGGTTGGGCCAAGTAGATTTGGACCATTTGGATTGGATCCAAAATGGGCCTAATCACACCATTTAAGTCCAAATGTAATAAATGGGCTTTTATGTTTAATTGGGCCTTATGGGCTTGATATTGATTTTATGGCAAATGAGGGTGATTCCTTATTGGGCTTGGAAATTGGGTTTGACCCACATTGACCAAGGCCCAAGCCTAATGAAATCAATAGAAAGCCCATCGGACTTTAATTAAACGGACATTAGATGTTAGTTGGGCTTTGAGACCCAATAGTACTAGATTTGGAATCTAAGTTATAAAAGCACAATAAAAGTGTAAATATTTAATTTAGAATTAAATAAAAGGATTAGTATTGAATACGACTTAAATTGGATTTAACGAGTAGTTCGATATAATTCGTGAATTCATACCATAGTATTTATTCACAAAACGAGTTGGACTCGCGCAAATGCAAACAATTGTTTGAACATTGTATTGTCACCTAATTAAAGACTAATTAATTGGATTTGATTGGTTGTATAACATGCCTTGAATGAATGAATGAATGTGGATGTGTTGTATGAATAGTGTATATCGGATGGATATTAGAAGGGAAGGGTAATTTTAGAAATTATTGTAAATTTGGAATTTATAAATTGGACCTGCGTGTCCAGCCTTATCTCTTTATCTCTTTGTATTCTCTTCTCACCTAATTCCCCTCAATGTAAATGAGGTTTCTCTTATTGTATTATGTAATTGGGTAGAAGCAGAATAGTGCTAGCGGGGAGAGGAAAGGGAGTGATTTGTTCTAGGAACAAGTTGTTTATATATCCATCCGCATATCACTATTACTTTACTTTACGCGCTTTATGATGTTTTAGAAGCATGCTTAAGGGTGTATGATGATGAGACCTAACAAAGATAAATTAATTGGTTGCCAATTACGCGAAAAATCCCTCAAACAATATTAAGCGATTTTCCTTCCGTTGAATGATTCTTTCTCAAGATCCGAAATTGGCATTGGTTTGTTGGCCAAAGTCAAGACCTTTGTCAATTGAGGATGTGTTTGAATCATGAGAGTTTTGTTACACATCGGTGTCCTGTCCAAGTTGTGATTTGTTGGCCAAAGTCAAGATCACTTCTTGTCCATCGACATTGATTACGAAACTTTCCTTGTCAATGGGTCCCGCTTAACTGGAATCATTAGGTTTGTTGTGCCAAAGCCAAGGCTTAGTTGATTCAGAGGAAATGGTTAGGAAAATGTATTGGATACATTGACGTATGTATTAGATATATATGTTTCGGACTTGGATGTCCACCTACCGGATCTAGGAATTGGATGGGATCCAATTGATCTTCGAGATCTACCTAGTTAAATATCATACAACTTGTTGGCCAAAGTCAAGGTTGTGTGTTATTTAACGGGATCCTAGCCCACTAGGAAATTGGATTTCCCGAGTACTCAAAAGAGGGTTAGAGACTTGTAGAAAATAGTGGGAGGCTAGTATTGAGTTTGCAATTTCATTCAGATACTTAGCTTTACGCGCTTACAAAATTTATTTCGTCAATTTTTAGTTGGACTAATAAAATGTTATTTTTCTTGCAACAGTTTGACTGTACCCATTTTATCGTTAACTAGATAGTTGGACTATCGTAGTTAAGATGGCAAGCAAGGTAAATGTCCGAGACATCATCATGGGTGACAATGTCTTTAAGAGGATAAACTTTGCTGATTGGGAAATGAACCTAAGGATAGTCCTTGGGGCAGGAGAGGATACTGTATACGATCAGAGACCTCTCGGGCCTAAGCCCACTGAGCCACTTGAGCTGGAGTTATGGAAAACTCACAGTGATGATTGTGACACGGCTCAGTCGATCATGCTTGCTTCAATGACTCAACACTTTCGTCGCCAAAATAGGGACTTGGATCCTTATAATATGATGGCAAGATTGCAAGATCTTCACCGCACTAATAAGCGGATGGCGAGGTACGAGTTAGTGAAGAAAATCTTTCGCTCCCGTATGACTGATGGTAGTTCTGTTGAGGTCCATGGGACTCAAATGATAGCCGATATTGATGAACTGGCTAGTATGGGTATAGTCTTGGAGTCTGAGCTGGCTATAGATGTACTTCTACAGTCACTACCCGATACTTGGAAACAGATTGTCATCAACTACAAATTGATGAATTCGGATGACACTCTTGGAGAGTTGTTGTCATTCTCAAGGAGTCAGAGAAAGAACTTCTGAAAGGCAACAAGCGCGAGGCGCACTTTGCAACAACATCTCAAACGCCGAAAGCTGGGCTTAAGGCAACTGGGGGTGTTAAGAAGAAGAAGCATAAAAACAAAGGCAAGGCCAAGTCAACAAAGGCTTCTGGGAAGCCAAGGGACAAGTCTCAAGATGTTTGCCTGAAATGCGGCAAAGGAGGACATACAGGCGGGCAAGGCTCCGGCCTCAGGTATGTTTGTTATTGAGATAAATATGACTACTTCCAGTCTTAATAAAAATTGGATTTTTGATTCTGGCTGTGGTTCTCATATTTGTACTGATGTGCAGGATCTGCATGATAGCAGGAGACTGGCTTCGGGGGAGGTAGATCTACGAGTTGGAAATGGAACTTCTGTTGCTGTTTTGGCCGTAGGCACTTTTGTTTTGGAACTGCCCTCGGGGCATGTACTTAAACTAAATGACTGTTATTTTGTTCCTAGTTTAACTAGGAATATTATTTCTGTATCTTTGTTAACCCAAACAGGGTACACTTTTGTATTTAAAAACACCAGGTGTTATTTATATATGAATGATGCAGAAATTTGCAGTGCTGATGCAAATAATGGTCTTTATATTTTGAATATAAATGAATCTCCAACATGTAAAATAACAAACAAAAGGCTCAAAATGAGTAATCCAAAAGAAGAAACTTATTTGTGGCATTGTCGTCTGGGACACATCAACAAGACTCGCATATCCACACTTTCGAAGAGTGGGTACTTGGACGGATTTGATCCAAATTCATATGACGTCTGCGAATCTTGTTTATTAGGCAAAATGCCTAAATCACCTTTTAGTGGTAAAGGTGAACGCGCCACTGAACTGTTAGCCCTCGTTCATAGTGACGTTTGTGGGCCCATGTCTAGCCAGGCTAGAGGTGGATATCGATACTTCGTAACCTTTACGGATGATGCATCACGTTATGGTTATGTGTATCTAATGATGCACAAGTCGGAAACTTTTGAGAAATTCAAAGAGTTTCGACACGAAGTTGAAAAACAAACAGGCAAGAGTATTAAAACATTACGGTCGGACCGTGGTGGCGAATACTTAAGTAATGAGTTTCAAGATTACATGAAAGAATATGGTATTCTTTCACAATGGACTCCTCCTGGAACACCACAATTAAATGGTGTGTCTGAACGGAGAAACCGTACCTTGCTTGACATGGTAAGGTCGATGATGAGTCGCACTGAGCTGCCTATATCCTTCTGGGGACATGCATTAGAAAGTGCAATTCTTATTTTGAATAGGGTTCCGTCAAAGTCTGTTGAACAGACTCCGTATGAGATATGGACAGGAAAGAAACCAGGTTTCTCATTCCTGAAGATTTGGGGTTGCTGGGCATACGTCAAACGTTTGGAAGGTACCAAACTTGAACCCAAATCAGATAAATGCCTATTTGTTGGATATCCTAAGGAAACCAAAGGATATTACTTCTATACCCAAAGAGAACAAAGTATTTGTTGCTCTACATGCGGTTTTCCTTGAGAAGGAATTCCTAAATGCAGTGTTTAGTGGGAGGAAAGTAGAACTCGATGAAAGTCGTAGTGATACTGTTCCTGGCAATGAATCAAGAACGGAACATGAACAGTCCATCCAGGATGAGACTGAACCACAATCTTCAGTTACACAAGGACTACGTAGGTCGGAGAGAGTCAGGGTAATACCTGAGAGGTATGGATTCCTGATCTCACCTCATGTAGATATTAATCTTATTGAGGATACTGAACCGGCTACGTATGAGGAAGCGATACAGGGTATCGAATCCACTTTATGGCAAGAAGCCATGAATGAAAGCCGAAATGGATTCCATGTATACCAACCAAGTTTGGACACTGGTTGATGCACCAGAAGGCGTAAAGCCTATTGGATGCAAATGGGTCTTCAAAAAGAAGACAGACATGGATGGCAACGTTCAAACGTACAAAGCTAGGCTTGTAGCGAAGGGGTATCGTCAACAACTTGGAGTTGATTATGACGAAACTTTCTCACCCGTTGCCATGATTAAATCCATTCGGATAATGCTTGCAATAGCTGCATATTACGATTACGAAATATGGCAGATGGACGTTAAAACCGCTTTCCTTAACGGAAACCTGTTGGAGGATGTTTATATGCAACAACCTGACGGTTTTATCGCACCAAGACTTGCAAACAAGGTTTGTAAGTTAAATCGGTCCATTTATGGACTGAAGCAAGCATCGAGGTCATGGAACCAACGTTTTGATGAGGTCATAAAAGAATATGATTTCATTCAAAACGTAGATGATCCTTGTGTATATAAGAAGGTTAGTGGGAGTGCACTGACTTTTATTGTCCTTTATGTCGACGATGTATTGCTTATAGGCAATGACATTCCCATGTTAACGTCGGTGAAAGCTTGGCTTTCATTGAAATTCTCCATGAAAGATCTGGGAGAAGCAGCTTTTATTCTAGGAATAAAGATCTACCGGGATAGATCTAGAAAGCTACTTGGACTCTCCCAGAGTACATATATTGATAAAGTGTTGAAGAGATTCAACATGGATCAGTCCAAGAAGGGACTGTTGCCAACATCACATGGCGTCTTCTATCTAGGGACATGTGTCCTAAAACACAAGATGAGAGAGACAACATGAGTCGGACTCCGTTCGCCTCGGCAGTCGGATCGATCATGTATGCCATGATATGTACACGACCTGATGTGTCCTATGCTTTGAGCATGTGCAGTCGATATCAGGCCGATCCAGGACAGGATCACTGGATGGCGGTTAAGAATATCCTTAGGTATCTTAAAAGAACTAAGGATGTTTTCTTAATCTATGGAGATGGAGAACTTGAGGTATCTGGGTATACCGATGCAAGTTTCCAAACCGACAGAGACGACTTCAAGTCGCAAACCGGGTACATATTTTGCTTGAATAACGGAGCAGTGAGCTGGAAATCTTCCAAGCAAGATACTGTTGCCGATTCAACAACTGAAGCGGAGTACATTGCAGCAGCTGAAGCAGCAAAAGAGGCAGTTTGGATCCGAAAATTCCTAATTGGATTAGGAGTAGTTCCGTTAGCAGCTGAGCCCGTTCCATTGTATTGTGACAATAGCGGGGCTATAGCACAAGCTAAGGAACCAAGGTCTCATCAACGATCCAAACATGTTCTTCGACGATTCCATCTGATTCGAGAGATCATACATCGTGGCGATGTGAAGATCGAGAAGATCGCATCAGAGGATAATATTGCAGATCCGCTGACGAAGGCTATTCCTCGGGAAAAGTTTGAGCGACATGTACATAGTTCAGGTATTAGATGCTTGAGTGACTGGCTATAGGCCAAGTGGGAGATTGTTAGACAGTAATGTCCCATAGCGTCACTATTTTGTAAATGATATTGTATTATTGTACAAAATTAACTATGTAGTAATGAAATTGCCTTTTACCGTTTTGTAATTTATTTACTTTGATATATAAATGGTAAAAGTCCCTATGATTAGTTCCGGATTGTGATGATATGAGACAGTATCAATCCATAAAGGTTTAATCATTAAATATCCCTAGTCGTAGTATTATCGAGATTGGACATCGATAATGCGGAATAGACTAGTACTGCACTTGTGCATGTTGTGAGGGCACAACGGCATAGTTCTCATATATTTAAGTATTGGATACTTATGCATGCAAGTGCGGTAGGAGGTTGTGTTTTACCGATGGTACGGAAAACAGCTTCGCTCTGGATAGACCCCGCGGAGTCCCATTGGTAGTATGTCTGCGTGTCTATGGGAGTCCGCTTCAGGGTAGGTGCATATGATCTTAACCTGAGATTTGCATCGCTAGTACTTACGACAATCGGTAAAATTTAGGTTTGGTGGTCCAGGGCTTTAACGAGTTCTGTGTATACCTCTTCTGGGTTTATCGAGAATCGTAGTGTACTGGTGTGTGATGTCAAGATGGAAGTATCACTTCAGACATATGGAGATGATGATCGCGAGGGATTCAGAACTAGTACTCTATAATGGTTGCAACCATCGGGATAATATGACTAGGTCAGGATTATCCGATTCAAAGAGACTGGTTGCTTGATGTCCGATATGTGTATCGTACGGGGCAGACACATCTCCAGCCCCAGGCCTTACATGTGATCATCCGATACTGGTTCGATATACACTATACTACGGTATACTACGCCTGTTATAGATCTAATATTCCAGTAAGAATATTTCTAGAGAATTGGGTAGGCATGGCGTTTTGCTAGAAGCTAACCTTGTCTTGTAAATCGGTAAAAACGTAGTACTTGGTACGTACGTGTTCGAATAGTTCGACAACCGGATTTACTGCCAACATATCTAGAGGTCTCTTGGGTCGCTTCCCGAAGATTCACCGATGACGTATGATTCAAACTCGATTAATCTTGGATTAATTACGGAGAGACTTTATCTTGGATAAAGTAAGTATATAAAGAGAGAACGATTAATTTAGAATTAATCGTAAAATTATTATATTCGATATAATAATCGGAATTCGATTCGACGCGAAATTGAAATTAGATTTTAATTCGGGCAAACGATTTAATTTAGAATTAATTCGTTAGCGACGTAAATAATAATTCGCTAGGCGCAATTATTTATTTAAATTCGATTTAATTAACGTCGCGACGTAAGCTCGGTATTTCGGAAATATCGAACCCGAACGCGTGAGTGCACGTGGGCCCACTTTCATTTGGAAACGTGTGGGGCCCACATGACACTTGTCATTATTGCATTATTTAATCAAGATGTATTGCATGAAGATAGTGTACAAAGCACTCAAGGGTATTGCATGGAAATTGAGTGTTAGACACTCTAAGTCTTTGCATGGTTTGTGTCATAAGTATATTATTATTTAATATAATTATGACATAAATATAAATTGATTTTTGAGACAAAAATCATAATCTTCTCTCCCTCTCAAGCTTACCGAAACAGTAAGCTCTCACGCCTCTCCATTTCTTCATTTTTGTTGCAAAAGGCTTGAAGAAAGTGTGTGGTTTGGAACAATAAATCACATATTGGCTAGCACCATCAAGGGATCATACAAGGTGTTATGGGAAACTCATCTTAGAGCTTGGAAGGATCAAACATTGCTTGGAGCTTCTCTTTTCATCTTGGCCGAAACCCTCACTGCACAAAGGAGGAAGTTTTGTTTCATCAACGCATCCGGATTCCGTTTTTGTGAGTATTGTTTCCGCCATTACTTCAATCTAGTTCATTCTTATATATATTTTTCTTGTTTTTGATCTTGGGACATGGTTATTAGATTTCCAACACATTGTGGTTCTCATCAGTCCAGAAAGTCCATTATCGAATGTTTGGACTTGTAGCTACTTTGCAATCTCATGATGAGGACATTTTCTGAGTAAATCTTGTACCTTTCACAAGCTTCGCAGAGGGTCTGAGTCAGTTGCACAAAGGATGTGATGTCATTCCTCAGTTTTGCAGTTCTTGCTGGTGGAAAGTACTTTGTAAGGAATTGGTGGCGAAAGTGTCCAAGTTGTGATGGAAAACCTGCTGGTAGTAAATGTAGCCAAGCCTTAGCTATGTCTTTCAAGAATATGGAAAAACACACAAGTCTCATTGCTTCTTCAGCCGCTCGGTTGTAATTGAAAGTGCCGCAAACTTCCAGAAAGTTGCTGATGTGGGCATAGGATCTTCAGTTGCATTCCCCCCAAACTGAACTGACTGATGTATCATCTGGATGCATGTTTTGATGTCACACGTATTCTGGTAAGGGAGGAAGTACAATACCGAAATGAAGCCGTCAACTACCGGAATAATTTCGTTCTCGAATGGGAATTGATGGTTGCAACTTCCAAAGGTTCAGGTTCCATATTGATAGTGCTTTTGGCCTTCTCGCCTTTCCCTTCTCAATTGTCTTATGGTTCTTTCAATTTTTGGGTCAAGCGGTCGGATTTCAAAGCTTCTGGTTCGTCTCATGTAGTGTTTGAGAACCTGAAACACAAGAAAACAGAAATAATAAGTAAACACAAATTAGACACAAGTAAAGGTATCTAACATCAAAATTAATAGTAAAAGATAAATAAGTCCCCGGCAATGGCACCAAAAACTTGACCGGCATAATCACACGGGTATAACGCAAGCGCACATATCGTTCAAGTAGTATAAATATATCGATCCCATAAGGACTTAATACATAAGCTATTAATTTATGAAGCCAAATTTCTACGAGTATCTAATAGATTGGTTGTTTGATTGGATGGTGACTTTAAACTTAAAAAGTAAATAAAATAGTGCGAAAGTGAATTAAAGGAAAATTCAATATTATTAAACTATCTAGGGTTGTGAATATTTCCTATATCTTTTAAAGATGAAGTGGTTATTTCACGTTTGTGTAATATATCGGTTTATTAACCTGGAACACGAAAATATGCAAAAGCCTATTCCGATGGTCAGATACAAATACCCAAAATAACCCAATTAATCATATTCCTATGTCAATCAAGTTATCTGAATTCATTAAGATTAAGTTCCAATTATGGCTACCCCCGCCCGACAGGTATATTCCTATCATGTAAGTAAATCTATTAAGGGTTATTGTAGGAGCGACGCGAGGTTTACCGCTATGCCCATGATGCTCGGCGACCACAACACTGTTGGGCTCACACCCCATAGAGAGTACGGAGTAGCCCGTGGGAGACTAAACCGGAGAATAAAAGAGTCGCCACCCAGTGTGAACTGGGAAAAGATTTAAGACTGCACTCACCCCTCGCTTGGGAAGACCTCAAACTGTTGGGTTCGGAATGGTCTCTTACTTATGCCAGTATAATGGACGGGTTCACACAATGGTATAACCAAGTCTTATGCAGTTCATGCAAGATAATTCAAATAAACACACAAATTTACACACCAATAAACATTAATATAAACAAAATCATATTAAATTAAGAAATATAAGGTACGATAACAAGAATCATAATAATCAAAAGCAAATAAAGCGTCGATAAATAAATAGTAAACAAAAGGGGGGTTAATCATGCATATATGAGTGTTTCCCAAGTGGTACGTTGAGTTGTATCCCAAGTACAAACCGCACTACCGTCCATTCAGATTCAGTTATGGAATTTACGTCTGGATTTCCATCCGATATACCACAAGGGATAATAACACGCATAATCCTCAATGCAATGTAAACAGACATAAAAATACACCCATGCATATGCGGAAAATCACTAATATGAACAAATAGAATAAAGGCAAATTAATAAAACAACGGTAAATAGACAAAAAGATCAATGATAAAATAAATGCGATAAAAAGACAAGTAACAAAATAAATGTGAAATAATAAAATAAGATAAATGAGAAATAGTAAAATAATGATGAATAAATAGATAACAAATAAAAGATAAATAACGGAATGCCAAAGAAAGAAAAAAAATGTGACCAGAAATTTGGCCGTCTTTGATGTAGGACTTCGCATACCCGGCTGGACGTATTTCACGTCCAGCCAGGCATACGGCATCCGGAACTATAAAATAAATATGGTAAATGGTGCCCTCAGGTCTTACCTTTTAAGTTGCCGGAAGGATTGCTGGTTCGCTATTTTTGCTTGCTATTTTGCTGCTTTCTGGCTGCCGTTTTGCTGTTTCTGGCTGTTGTTTTGCTGTTTCTGGTTGCTGTTTTGGTTTTTTTTGGGCTGCTATTTTGGTCATTTTTGAGCTGCTGTTTCTGCTATTTTTTGGGGCTATGTTTGTCTCGGTTTTGGCAACTGTTTTGGTGATTTTGGCTGCTATTTTGGGGGCTGTTTTTCGGTGATTTGGTTACTATTTTTGGACTATTTTTTCGGTAATTTGGGTGTTGTTTTTGGACTATTTTTTTCAGTAATAATGGTTGTTTTATTCTCGGTTTTCGGCTGGTTTTTGGGGTTATTTTTGGTGTTTGGTTTCGGTAGTGAACAGTTTGGTTGTTTCAGTTTTGTTGTTTGGCGGTGGAAGGATTTTTTAGTTTTTGGCTTCTTGTGTTGATGTTTGATCGGTGGAGCTGTTTGTTTTTGGCATCTTGTGTTGATGTTTGTTCGATGTAGCTATTTGTTGTTTTTTTTTTTGGTCGGTGGAGCTTGTTATTTTTTTTTGTTTGTTAATGGTTTCGGCTAAAGGTTTTTGGTGTGTTTTTGGGTTTTGGCTGTTTGTTGTTTTTTATTGCTTTTGGTGGGGACTGGTTGCTTTATTATGTTCGGTTATTGGTGGCTTTTGTTTGGTTGTGTTTGTTGGTTTGTGCTTGGTGTTTTTGTGTTTGTTGTTCACGATTTTTTGGTTGAAGGGTGTTTTTGTGTTGATGTCGTGTGTGTCCAAGGTGTGTGTTTGCAGTGTGTGTCTCCAAAGGTAAGAAGAAAGTCCCCATTGTGTCAAGATTTGGTCCCTAATTTAAAGTGTCTTGAAGGGATCTTTAAATAAGGAAATAAATCACATTGATTGGGGGAATATCTTACCAAAATTATTTTTGGCATACAATCTCCTAAATTTGGTGATGGGGATCTCAAATCTTGTTATTTGGAAAGGATGGGATATCAAATCTGTTGGACAATTATGACCCATAGCATCACTATTTGTACAGGATATGGTGTTGATGTACAAATTAACTATGTGACAAATGAAATTGCTCTTTTATCATTTGTAATTGGATTACCAAGATACATAAATGATAAAAGTCCATATGATTAGTACCGGATTAATAAGATATGAGACAATATTAATCCACTAAGGTTTAATCATTAAATATCCTTAGTCGTAGTATTATCGACACTGGACATCGATAATTCGGAATATACTAGTATTGCATTTGTGCGCGTTGTGGGAGCATAACAGCATAGTTCTCATATATTTAAGTATTAGATACTTATGCAAGTGTGATAGGAGGTTGTGTTTACCGATGGTATGGGAACAGCTTCGCTCTGGATAGACCCATCGGAATCCCATTGGCAGTATGACTATGTGTTTATGGGAATCCGAATCAGGGTAGGTGTATTTGGTCTTAACCTGAGACTTGCATCACTAATACTTGTGACAATCAGTATACTTTGGTTTTAGTCATCCGGGGCTTTAACAGGTTATGTGTACGCCTCTTCTGGGTATACTGAGAATCGTAGTGTATTCGGTGTGATGTCAAGATGGAAGTATCACTTCAGTCATATGGAGATGATGATCACGCAGGATACGAAACTAGTACTCTTTAGTACTGCAATCATCGGGATAATATGACTAGGTCATGATTATCCGATTATAGAGACTAGTTACCAGAGATCCGATATATGCTTCATACGGAGCAGACACAATTCCAGCCCCAGGCCTAGCATGTGACATCCGATACTGGATCGTAATACGTAATACTACGTATACTACGCCTGACATAGATTACATATTCCTTAAAAGAATATTTCTGGAGAATTGGGTAGGCACGGTGCTTTACTAGAAGCCAACCATGTCTCGTAAATCGGTAAGAATGTGGTACAAGGTACGCACATGTATGGATAGTCTGACGACTGAATTTACTGCCAACATATCCATAGATCTCATGGGTCGCTTCCCGAAGATTCACCGATGACATATGACTCGAACATTATTAATCTGCGATTAATTAGAAGAGAGAAAAAATTAATGTAGGATTAATTACGGCGAGAATTTTATCTAGGATAAAATTCAACTAGAAGAGAGAGAACGATTAATTCGGAATTAATTGATTAAAATAATATATTCGATATATTAAATGAAATTAGATTTCATAACGGAATTAAAATTAGATTTTAATTCGGGCGAATGATTTAATTTAGAATTAATTCTCGTGCGACGTGAATAGTAATTTTACTAGGCATAATTATTTAATTAAATTTGATTTAATTATGTCGCAACGGAAAATTCATTTATTCGGAATTCACGAACCCAAGCTGGAATGTGTTTGCGGGCCCACTCGGATTTTGAATCAAAGTGGGGCCCACATTAAGTCACATCACATGTCATTCTCATCACTTTATGTTGATGGAGTTTGGTATTTGGTGATGACTTACCAAACACTCAACTTTGAAAAGGTGATGGACTTTTTACCAAACCTTGATTTGGTATATGGTTTTGATTTTTGGAAAATCATAAAACACTTCACTCATTTTTTCTTTTCTCTCCTCTTCATGCCTTGGGCGTGAACTTCATCATCTTCCTCTCTTCTCTTGGCTTGGCCGAGAGTCACACAAAGGAAAGGGGAATTTTTGTTGTAAAAATTCTCCACTGCTAGCACATCAAAGAATCATACAAAGGTGATAGGGAAACTACTCCCATGAGTTTGGAATTCAACCACAAGCTTGGAAGCTCAATATACATCAAAGAGAGGAGCTTGGAGCAATTTCAATAGAGCCAAAATTTTATTGTCTACACATCCACTTAGCCGATCAAAGTGAGTTTTTTCCGCTACTTTACTTTCCGTATTCACATCGTTTTATGCTTAATTGATCCTAGGTTGTTCTTAGAGAACCCAAAAGTGGTATCATGAGCCTAAATTAAGCATGAAATATTTTAGGGTTCTTAATCTTGAATTTGGGTATTTTTGATTTGAGCATGATTTGATCAATTGTTTGTTTGAGTATGCTTATATATTGATAACTTAGAGTTATGCATGATCAATTTGATGAAAAATTAATTGGATTAATTTTCCCCAAATTTGAGGGCTTGGCCGAAAATATGAACTCTTGTAGCTTTTGGTGATTTTTGTTTTTTAGACCATTGGATGTGTTTAAAATACATGGATAAATTGATTTGTGATTTAATTGATGAAATCAAAATTGATGAAAAAATTACCATATTGCCGAGAGCTTAATAAGCATGTTGGGATTGATTTTGCTTCAATTTATGTTGGACATAAGCTGATTAATTAAAGTATGATTAATTAGTGTAATTGGTGTTTTGGAAATATTAATTTAACTAATTAATTATGGCTATTACACTTTAATTAATTAAATTGTGAAATTTGGAATATTAAAATTTAATTAATTAGGCTTAATTTGGAATTGGGCTAAAGTTGTTGTATTTGGGCTTAATGGGCTTGGTTGGGCCATGTTTGGTTTAGGATAATTGGTTGGATCCAATTGGGCCTAAAACCATTTCCATAAAGTCCAAATATGGTAATTGGGCCTTTAAATAATTAATTGGGCCTAATGGGCCAAATTTATTTTGTGGCAAATGGTAATTCCTTGTTGGGCTTTGGTTGCCAAAGTCCATGCCTTATGAATTAATTAAAAGCCCATTGGACTTTAATTAAATTAACATTGGATGTTAATTGGGCTTTGAGACCCATTAAGATTAGATTTATAATCTAAGTCGCAAAGGCACATTAAAAGTGTAATTATTTAATTTGGAATTAAATAAAGAATTAGTATTGAATACAAATTAAATTGGATTTAATATTGTAGTTTGATATAATTCAAGAATTCGTACTTTGAGTACTTATTCTTAAACGAGTTGGACTCGGGAAAATCAAATCGTTGTTTGAACATTGGATGGTCATTAATTAAAGATTAATTAATTGGATTAGATTGATTGATAACATGCTTTGTGTGAATACCTAGATGTGATGTATGAATAATGTATATCATATGGATATTAGATGGTGAGGGAAATTTTGGAAATTGTTGTAATAAATTTAGAATTTATTTAATTGGACCTGCGTGTCTAGCCTATTACCTCTTTTCTCATTGTACTTCTCTTCTCACCTATTCCCCTCAATGTAAATGAGGCTTCTTTAGCAGTGTTATGTAATTGGGTAGAAGTAAGAATAGTGCTAGTCGGGGAGAAGAAAGGGAGTGATTTGTTCTAGGAACAATTTGTGAAATATCCATCCGTATATCATTATTAATTTATTTACCGTGCCTTATTATGCTTTTAGAATGCATGCTTAAGGGTGTATGATGAGACCTAATCAAAGATAATTAATTGGTTGCCAATTACGCGAAAAACCCTCAACAATATTAAGCGATTTCCTTCCATTGAGTGATTCTCTCTCAATATCCAAGATTGGCACTAGTTTGTTAGCCAAAGTCAAGACCTTTGTCCATCACGGATGTGTTTTAATCATGAAGGCTTTTTTCCATATCGCATGTCTTGTCCAAGTTGTGATTTGTTGGACAAAGTCAAGATCACTTCTTGTCCATCGACATCGATTACGAAGCTTTCCAAAGTCAATGGGTCCCACTTAAGTGGAATCATAAAGCTTGTTGTGCCAAAGCCAAGGCTTAGTTGATTCAGAGGAAAAGGTTAGGAAAATATATTGGATATATTGGCATATATATTATATATGTGTTTCGGACTTGGAGGTCCACCTACTAGATCTAGGAATTGGATGAGATCCAATTGATCTTAGAGATCTACCTAGTTAAATATCATACAGCTTGTTGGCCAAAGTCAAGGTTGTGTGTTATTTAACGGGATCCTAGCCCACTAGGAAACTAGGTTTCCCGAGTACTCAACAGAGGGTTAGAGGATCGTCGAAAAATAGTGGGAGGCAAGTATTAAATTTGCAATTTCGTTTAGATACTTGCCAATACGCGCTCATTTCATTTTTCGTCATTAATTTATTAGTTGGACTAATATTTAATTGTTTTTTTAAATGAACAGTTGGACTGTATTCAAACTACTTCATTTATAGTTGATTATATAATTGGATTATAGTAATCAATATATTTGAATTTAACCAATCAAATTATAGTTGATTATATAGTTAGACTATAGTAATCATTATATTCAATTATACCTGAAATCGTTGATTGAATAGTTGGACTATTGGAATCAAGATAACTGAAAGATTAGCGTTTAGAACATAATCCTGAGTGGAAATGTCTTTAAACGGCTCCAATTTTCAGATTGGGAATAGAACCTCAGGATAGTCCTGGGAACTGAGAAGTTATTCTATTTGATAGAGTGACATCTCGAGCCTGAGCCCGGAGTTGAGTAAATAGTGGATCATGAGTTTTGGAAAACTCATGGTGATGATAACTTTAGTGCTCAATCCGTTATGCTTACCGCAATGACTCTTTAATTCCATCGTCAGAATTAAGGATTCGATCATTGTACCATGATGATGAAATTAAAGATTTTCATAGATTTAACCTTAGATCTTAGAAGTATTAATTGTAAAAGAAAACTCTTGGAGAGTTAATGGCTATGCTCAAGGAGACAGAGCCAGAGTTTGCAAAAGGGTAAGAAGCATAAGACGCATCTTACTTCGACATCCCAAACGGCCAAGGCTTGGCCGAAGGCTTCTGAGGTGTGGAAAAGGGCAAAGGCAAAATCATCACAATCTTCTGGGAAGACAAAGGACATATCCCAAGATGTCTGCCTAAACTGTGGCAAACAGGGTCACTGGATGCGTGACTGCCGTATGGACAAGGCACACATGAAGGAAATGAAGGCGGGGTAAGGCTCCGACTTCAAGTATGTTTGTCATAAACATATTCACTACTTGTTTCAAAATTGGATTTTGATACTAGATGTGGTACATAAATATGTACTGATGTGCAGAATCTGCTGATGAGCAGGATACTGACTTCAGATGAGATCTACCTACGAGTCAGAAATGGGACAAGAGTCTCTGTTTTAACCGTAGAAACCTAAGTTTTGGAACTGCCCTTGGGGCATATACTTAAATTAGGAAACTGTTATAATGTACCTAGTTTGACAAGAAACATTATCTCTATATCTAGTATAACTCGTTGCGGGTGTACCTTTATATTCTATAACACTAAGTGTTTTATTTATAAAGATGATATTGAGATAAACACATTGGATGTGAATAACAGTATTTATATTTTGAATATAAACAAATCTCAAACATATAACATGACAAGCAAATAGCTCAAACTGAATTAATCAGATGAGACTTATTTGTGGCATTGTTGTCTGGGACACATTAACAAGACTCGTATATCCACACTTTCGAGGAGTGGGTACTTGGACGGATTTGATTCTAATTCAAATGATGTCTACGAATCTAGTTTATTAGGCAAAGTGTCTAAAACACCTTTTACTTGGTAAAAGTGCAAGTGCCACCAATCTGTTAGCCCTCGTTCATAGTGACATAAGTGGGCCCATATCTAGCTAGGCTAGAGGTGGATATGAATACTTCGTAACCTTTACGGATGTGGCATCGCGTTATGGTTATGTGTTTCTTATGAAACATAAATCGAAAAATTTTGATAAATTCAAAGAGTTTTGACACGAAGTATAAAATAGACCGGAAAGAGTATTAAAACATTACGATTAGACCGTGATGAAAATACTTAAGCAATATGTTTCTCCACTATTTGAAAGAGTATGGTATTCTTTCATTGTAGACTCCTCCCGGAACACCTCAATTTGACGGTGTGTCCGAACAGAGAAACTGAACTTTGTTGGACATAGTTAGGTTAATGATGAGTCGCTCTGAGCTACAAATTTCTTCCACGGGATACACATTAAACAGTGCAATACTTATTTTGAATAAGGTTCCATGATAATCTGTTATACAGACTTCATATTAGATAATATCAGGAAAGAAACCGGGTTTTCTCATTCCTGAAGATTTTGGAATGCTAGGCATATGTTTGGATGATACCAAACTAGAACCCAAATCGGATAAGTGCCTATTTGTAGGTTATCCTAGGGAAACCAAAGTATAGTACTTACACAACTCACAAGAGAGAAAAATCTATTTGTTGCTCTCCATGCGGTTTTCCTAAGAGGAATACCTATATGCAGTGGTAAGTGGGAGGAAAGTAAAACTCGATGAAAATCAGAGTAATACTGTTCCAGGCACCGAGTCTTCATGGAACACAAACAGTTCATTAGGGATGAAATTGTACCACAATCTTCAAATACACAAGAACCGCGCAAGTCGGAGAGAGTCAGAAAACAACCTGGGAGGTATGGGTTTCTGATCTCACCTCATGTAGATGTCAATCTTATTGAGGAACATGAACCGGCTACGTATGAGGAAGTGATACAAGGTATCGACTCCCTATTATGGCAAAGTGCCATGATGTCTGAAATGGATTCCATTTATACCAACCAAGTTTGGATACTGGTTGTTGTACCGGAAGGCATTGTGCCTATTGGTACTATATGTGTCTTCAAGGAAGACATACATGGATGGCAACATACAAACGTACAAAGCTAAGCTTGTGGCGAAAGGGTATTGTCATCAACATGGTGTCGATTATGACGAAACCTTTTATCCGTTTCCATGATTAAATCCATTCGGATAAAGCTTGCTAATGCTGCATATTTCATTTATGAAATATGGCATATGGACGTCAAAACCGCTTTCCTTAACAGAAACCTTTTGGAGGATGTTAACAACATCCTGACGGTTTTATCGTACCAAAACATGCAAACAAGGTTTGCAAATTAAATAGATCCATTTATGGATTGAAGCAAGCATTACGTTCTTGGAACTAACGTTTTGATAAGATCATAATGGTATATGATTTCATTCAAAACGAACATGATTCTTGTGTATATAAGAAGGTTAGTGGGAGCGCACTGACAATGATTGTCCTATATAATGATGACATATCTTTTCTTGGAAATGACATTCCCATAATACAATCGGTGAAAGTTTGGCTTTCATGAAAATTCTCCATAGAATACTTGGGATAGGCAACCTTTATTCTAGGAATAAGGATCTACTAGGATGGATCTAAAAGTTGTTGGCACTCTCCAAGAACTCGTACATTGAAAAGATGTACGTGACCTGGTGTCTCATAGGCTTTGAGCATATAAAGTCACAATCAGGCCAATCCAAGTGATAGTCACTGGATTGATGTTAAGAACATGCTTAAGTATCTTAAACGAACTAAGGATGCTTTCTTATACATGGAGAAGGAGAACTTGAAGTGACTGGGTTCACCGTTACAAGTTTCCTAACCGATAAAAATGACTATAGGTCGTAATAAGGGTACTATATAGTTTGAATAACGGAACAGTGAGCTGGAAATCTTTCAATCAAGATACTGTTGCTGAATAAACAAAAAAAACGGAATATTGATGCAGCTGAGGCAGCAAAAGAAGTAATTTTGGATCTGTAAAATTCCTAATTAGATTATGAGTAGTTTTGTTAGCAGCTGAGCTAGGCTACAGCACAGGCTAAAGAATTAATGGTCTCATCCACGATCCAAGTATATACTTCAACTATTTCATCTGATTCGTCGGATCATACATCGTGGCGATGTGATGATCGAATAAATCACATCAGATGATAACAATGCAAATCCACTGACGAAAGTTGTTTCTCAGCAGAAGATTGAGCGACCCGTACATAGTTCAGGTGTAGGACACTTGAGTGATTGGCTATAGGCCAAGTGGGAGATTGTTGGACAATTATGACCCATAGCATCATTATTTGTACATAACATGGTGTTGTTATACAAATTAACTATGTGCCAAAGGAAATTGCTCTTTTATCATTTGTAATTGTATTACCAAGATACATAAATGATAAAAGTCCATATGATTAGTACCAGATTAATATGATATGAGACAATATTAATCCACTAAGGTTTAATCATTAAATATCCCTAGTCGTAGTATTATCGAGACTGGACATCGATAATGCGAATAGACTAGTATTGCACTTGTGCGTGTTGTGGGAGCATAACGGAATAGTTCTCATATATTTAAGTATTGGATACTTATGCAAGTGTGATAGGAGGTTGTGTTTACCGATGGTACGGGAACAGCTTCACTCTGGATAGACCCCTCGGAATCCCATTGGTAGTATGACTATGTGTCTATGGGAATCCGAATCAGGATAGGTGTATTTGGTCTTAACCTGAGACTTGCATTGCTAATACTTAAGACAATCAGTATATTTTGGGTTTGTTCGCCTGGGGCTTTAACAGGTTCTGTGTATGCCTCTTCTGGGTATACTGAGAATCGTAGTGTATTGGGTGTGATGTCAAGATGGAAGTATCACTTCAGTTATATGGAGATGATGATCCCGCAGGATACGGAACTAGTACTCTTTAGTACTGCAGTCATCGGGATAATATGACTAGGTCATGATTATCCGATTATAGAGACTATTTACCAGAGATCTGATATATGCTTCGTACGGGGCAGACACAATTCCAGCCTCAGGCCTAGCATGTGACATCTAATACTGGACCGTAATACGCAATACTACGTATACTACATCTGACATAGATTACATATTCCTTAAAAGAATATTTCTGGAGAATTGGGTAGGCATGGTGCTTTACTAGAAGCGAACCATGTCTCATAAATCGGTAAGAACGTGGTACAGGGTACGCACGTGTTCAGATAGTCGGACGACCAAATTTACTGCCAATATATCCAGGGATCTCATTGGTCGCTTCCTGAAGATTCACCGATGACAGATGACTCGAACATTATTAATTTGCGATTAATTAGAAGTGAGAGAAAATTAATCTAGGATTAATTACGGCGGAGAATTTTATCTAGGATAAAATTCAACTAGAATAGAGAGAACGATTAATTCAGAATTAATCGATTAAAATAATATATTCGATATATTAAATGATATTAGATTTCATAACAGAATTAAATTATATTTTAATTCGGGTGAACGAATTAATTTAGAATTAATTCGCGAGCGACGTGAATAGTAATTTTGCTAGGCATAATTATTTAATTAAATTTGTTTTAATTACGTCGCAACAGAAAATTTATTAATTCAGAATTAACGAACCCGAGCCCGGAATGTGTTTCCGAGCCCACTCGGATTTTGAATTAATGTGGGGCCCACATTAAGTGACATCACATGTCATTCTCATCACTTTATGTTGATGGAGTTTGGTATTTGGTGATGACTTACCAAACACTCAACTTTGAAAATGTGATGGACTTTTTACCAAATCTTGATTAGGTATATGGTTTTGATTTTTGGAAAATCATAAAACACTTCACTCATTTTTTTCTTTTCTCTCTTCTCCATGCCTTGGGCGTGAACTTCATCATCTTCCTCTCTTCTCTTGGCTTGGCCGAGAGTCACACAAAGGAAAGGGGAATTTTTGTTGCAAAAATTCTCCACTGCTAGCACATCAAAGAATCATACAAAGGTGATAGGGAAACTACTCCCATGAGTTTGGAATTCAACCACAAGCTTGGAAGCTCAACATACAGCAATGAGAGAAGCTTGGAGCAACTTCAATGGAGGCAAAATTTTATTGTCTACACATCCACTTAGTCGATCAAAGTGAGTACTTTCCGCTACTTTACTTTGCGTATTCACATAGTCTTATGCTTAATTGATCCTAGGTTGTTCTTAGAGAACCCAACAAAATGTTGTTAAATTGGAAGGTGATTTGAGGGGATTTGCACATGTGAATTGCATGGGGCTTTCCTTTATTTGGGCGTGGGCTTGCATGAGATCTTGGGAGTGTTGGCTTACATGGGCCGGTTGTGTGGTGTTGCAGGGTAATGGGCGTGTATGGCATGGGTTCCAAGGTACTTGGCCGTGTGGATGGGTTGTATGGGCTATCATGGGTTGCAGGGTTTCAGGCTGAGGCTAAAGTTTGAAACAAAACTGACTGAGCGAATTCGAGGCTGGCTAGTGAGTCTGAATCCAATGAGGTGCTAATTTAGGAGTTTTTCCTTCCGGCATTTGTTTCCCGCGACTTCCACAATTTTTCAGGTAGTGCCTCTATATGAGGCTCATCATCGGGCTCATGCAAAAATACAGTGTCTACAGTTATCTATCCTTAAGGAAGATCGTGAGAGTCTAAAGCTTAAACCTAAAATCCCTTTTCCAAGTACATTTTAAGTTTACCAGATCAATCTTATTAATGGTCAGTTAACAAGAAGCATTAAGACTAAGGCTCAATAAATAAACATTTATATTACCCAAAACATGAAATAACCCCTTATAAACCGGTGATATTGGAAGTCATCACAACCCCAGATAACGGGTTTAGTTACTACGCATAACTAAGGCTAGTAAAAGCTTAAAAATAAATGACATAAAGTAAATACTGAAAATTAAAAACGTAAATAAAACAATAAAGAAAATGATGGGGGTTAGAGGATCCACTTTTATTACTTCTATTTTAGATATCTCCCTTATTATAATATATTAACTTTGCGTGATAATTACCAACTGACCATATAGGCGGTATCCTGATTAAGTCAAATCTATAATTAATTTCAACCTACCATACAGGCGGTATCCAGTTTAGTCAGGTTAAAACCAATTTTATAAAGTCCAACCGACCATAAAGGTGGTATCTCATTAAGTCAGGTTTTAAATAGTTTATATATTATAATTAAGGGGAGTTAATCTAAATATTAATAATAAAAGCTTAAACTTTTAGCCCAACAGAGGGGAGTTACATCCTCATGCTGAATAAAGAAAATAAAGACTGAAACTAAAGAAAAGAAAGTACTATTGCGAAATTGCGAAAAGTAAATAAAATTAAATACTGAAAGCTGTAAATAAACAAACAAGATACAATCTTCGTAGTATTCTTTAGGAAATCCCCGGAAGAAGATATGAGTTTACAACTGAAATTTGGCCTCATTTATTGGCAAAACATGGCTCCTCGCGTCGCGACGTGCGCAACCTTGTGCGTCGTGACGCGCCGTTGATTGATGACACGTGGCGTCCAGATTCCGGAGATGAGGACACGTGGCTGTCAGCAGAATTATTGTGTCGGTATCATGACGCAATAAAGTTGGTATGCGTCGCGATGCTGACGTCAGTAATGATGCGTTTCGATGATGATTGTCGGCAGCATGTGATGGTGACATATGTCTGGTGCACGTTAGCAGATTTACTGTGATGTTGACACGTGGCAGGCGTATGTTAGCAAGGGCGCATGATAGCAAATTTCTCTGATTATGAAACGTGTCTGGCATATTTTAGCAGTACCTGGCGTATGTTAGCGGTCGCGACACATAAGTGCTGTGCGTCGCGACGCTCAAATGATAATTTTACTCTTTTGTCTGTTTTTCTCTTTTTTGGCCCTGAATTGTCTCCAGAAAGTCCTGTTATTTTTTATTTATCTACAAAATAACACAAATCACATCACAATATTCACAAATCTCAAGAAACTATGCAAAATATTAAGTCAGGGGAGTGGGAAACAGTGATCTATTTACCGCTCATCACTTCACATTAGAAGTATAACCTTCACTTTCTTCGATTTGTGTATACATCAGGTTCTTTGGCTATTCTTCATAATATACCCTTTTAATAACCTTATAAGATATATTTTACTAGATATATTCTTAGCTCCACATAGTAGATCTTACTCTAACACTCATTATCATATTTTAACTGATTATTTGGTCTTTTCTCATCGCTAAGCCATCATTTCCTATAAGCTTCTTCCCTTGAATTCTCATATATGTAACTATTTATGGGTTTAGGACATTATTACTCATAGGTAACTTCTTCATGTACTCTCACTGTTAATCGATAACTCCCATACTTAGGACGTTACTTCATGGTAGTTTTCTCTAGCGATCCTCTCGCTTGGCTAAGGAGTTTTAAGACATGGTATATATACTAAGCCTGACCATGTGCACCATTCTGCTGAAACTATGTTATTTATTATTAATGTTGCCTCTAGTTAAACTGGTCTAGTTTACTCTTCTGCACCTTTGATTCTTTTGCTAGTACAAGTATGATTACTGTGTTTTAAGCTGACTATTCTTTCATTGCCTATCTGCACTCTAGAATGCTCCACCTTCAATTATCCCTCGAATCTGATCATGTTAAGAGTTGTCTCGATCTCAATAATTTCGGTATTCTTAGTTTCCTTGACCGTCTATAAGTTGTACTTCGTCTCTTCTTGAGTTATCCTATACATTATCCTCAATGGTGCGTTGCGAAAAGAACATACGGGTCACTATCATCCATCTTTTTCCCCTTACTTATATGGTAAACTTTCAGTCTTATCCCAATTCTGAAAAGCTTAATATTCCGTAGTACCATTGAAAATTTGTCTTATCATTATACACATATGTCCTTGTTTGTCTTGTATTTATTCTATTAGCGTCCTATCTCAACAGTTTTACCTCTACCTTTCACTTGATATCCTTCCTGTCTTCTTTCTTGTCCTTAACTATTTATGGAATTTCTGGCTCCTCTGTATCTGTCTCTTACCTTGAGGAGCATCAACCTTTATAACTTCTGATTATACCTATCGCTGGTTCTTTTACATTCTGTTATTATTTAACTACAATTTTCTCCCTTAACCATCTCATATAGACTGTCTTTCTTCTAAACCTTTTTACTTAACACTATTTTCTCATTTTACTCCGTTCTTGTACTAAATCTGAAGATTTTTTTAAAATTTCAACTTACTTTATTGTGTTTCAATTACTTCTGGGAATATCTTTAAAGTTAAAACCGGGGTCCATCTTTATTGCCGTTATTTAACAAGGGTTGGGAGTGTGGGGATGGATTCTAACGTGTTACTAATGATGGCAATCTCAGTAACTACTTATGATATGGTTGTACTTGTTGTTTATCTATAAGCCTGTAATTTTCCGTGTTTACACATATGGCGTCAACTCTCGTACTAAGATTCTTCTGCTAGATACTACCTCTTATTATGGACCTCATTTAGAGTCATGCCCTCTAAAAACTCCATTGTGGTGCCTCTGTACTCCTTTTCATTAGTCTATGTTGCTTGAACGTCTACAATCATTACTTATTATCAGAGTCCTACTATACTTCCTCTATTATTGCTCTTTATAAAGTTTACTCTGCTACTTAGATTTTCTTCTCAACCCCGTTCCTTGAACTTCTTTCTTCTCTGCTCCTTTGAAAACTCCATCAACTTCGATTTCTTAAGACACCTCTATTAAATCTTTTGGTTCAGGTGCCATCATCTTACTAGTTCTTTCATCACAAGACAATGAGACTCTTTATAAATTACATATGCTATACTTATGAGAATTGTTCTCTCTGGTTTCTTACTCTTCGGAGGCTTTGCCTCCTTTAAGGTTCTCAATTCAATAATAATTCTGAGATTAGCTCTATTTTCTGTGTTTTTAAACTATTCTATCTCATATAAAAAGCATTACCATCTTATGATTCTTATCTATGTCTTGTTGCACTCATTGGTTTGGCGATCTAGTGATCGGTGAAATCACACATGTAACGCAAGTGCACGTATCGCTCAAGTAGTAGAAAAATATCGATCCCACGAGGACTTAATTTCTATTGTTGTTAATTATTGATTCTATTTTTTTACAGGTATCTAATTAGGGTGAGAAGGGAATGATTGCTGATTGGTTGGTTGAATGTAGATTTTCTAAATAAATAAATAAATAAAAACACAAAAGAAAATACTAAGGAAAATAATAATAAAGAAAATAAATATTTAGGGTTGTGATTCCACACAATATTATTCTAATGATGAATTATTCTCTTATATATGCGTAATAAATCAGTTTGTTAACCTGGAACACGAAGATATGCAAAAGCCTTTGTCGATGGTCAGATGTAAACACCAAAAGTAATCCAATTAATCATATTCCTATGTCAACCAAATTACCTGAATTCATTAAGTTCAAGTTCCAATTGTGGCTACCCCTGCCCGACAACTATATGTCTATCCTGTAAGGATATCTACCTGAGGTACATCTACCCTAAGGTGAGATCGTACGCTATTGAATCTAAGGCTTAAACCTAAAATCCCCTTTTCCAAGTTCATTTTAAGTTTACCACATCAATCTTATAGGTGATCAGGCAAGAAGAAGCATTAAGCTTAAAATTCAATAAACAAGCCTAAAGTATTACCAATAATATAATGAAAATCAATTATTAAACTTGTGAATATTGTGCTTCATCACTTCCCTAGATTAAAAGAAAATGATGGGGTTAGGGGATCCACATTTAATATTTCAAATATAGAAATCTCACTTTATTATAATATAGAAATTGTCAGTATTATCCAATTAAGTCAAACCAGCCATAAAGGCGGTGTTATTATTTGTCCATAAACCAGCCATATAGGCGGTAATCATTTGTCACCTAAAGACCGACCATATAGGTGGTGTCACATTATGTCAAATAAATAAAACCATCCAATTATTAAATTACAATTTCCATATTATAAAATAAGTGAGATTAATCTACCTTATCATATTAAAGGTTTCACCTTTCTCCTAGCAGAAATTAACTACTAAACATAAAAGAAAGTAAAAACACACAAACTATTATTACTAAAAAAATAAAAATACATAATTAAAATACAAAAAATAAACACACAAGAAACAATCCTCAAATTCCTTAATAGAAACCTTAAGGAAAGTACGAAATTTACAAATGAAATAGCTTGGTATTTATAGGAAAAAATTTTCCTCCACCAATTTCTCCACAAATTTCTCCACTAAACATGACACCAAATATGGCACCAAATCATCCATGTTTGGTGGAAGTTTGACCATTTTTATTTTTTATTTTATTTTATTTTTTGTTTTGAAAATGACTTTAATAATTGCACATAACACACTTCCAGATGTTTTATTAATTTCGGTCATAAAAACTTCCGAATTCGAAATTATTATGAGCGCTAAAATTGTAGATCTTTGAGTCTTTTTTAATCTGGAACTTGAATCACCTCAATCAAATATCGGAATAAACAGTTATGGCTAAACTAAGCCAATTGCATAAAGTTGAAATTTACGAAATTGTACTTCGTTAGAACGCCATTTCAAGTTTCCAATCTCTAAAATCAAAATGTCAAGTCCAGGTTTTGCCCTTATCCACATTTCATCCTGATTGATTCCATTGAGTCTCGATTTTATTTTATCTGCAAAATAAACTAAAACACATCAAAACGTTCATAAAACTCGAGAAACTATACAAAATATTAAGTAAAAGGGGAGGTAAATATTGATATATTTTTCGCTTATCACACCCTCAAACCTAACATTTTGCTAGTTCTCGAGCAAAACAATAAAATACAATATAATAAATAAATAACTTTAAAATAAAATTAAACTAAGCCATTTCGTAGGGATCATGGTTGCATTTAGCATATGCAACAAGCCTTTAAACCCCTATGTGTCCCTAGTGGACGAGTTGTAGTCTCGTGAGGGCTTACAGTGATGATACCCACAAACGTCAATAAAATGCACACAAAAGCAAAAATACAAATAAAAAAAATTAGTAACTAAACAAGTGAAACTTCTTATCCAAGTTAGTTGTTGTTTTCTTTCTTTCTAAATTACCAAATAAGTGAATTCTCCTATTATTTTTTCATTCTCCATATACACAACCAACAAGGTATTAATCAAATTATTGTGCCCATAATATTGATAAGTACATTTGAAAATAGAGTAATATTTTTGTCATAAAGTTATATCAAAATTCACACATTTTTAGCAATGGATTTTTTTTTATATATAACATCTTTAATCCATGTAACGAGCTTTGGGCAAGTGACTCCCAAACCAGTTGGCTTTAGGGCACTAGGTGTTAAAACACCCCTACAGACTTAATTACTCGGATCTCAAATATTTTTTTTATTAATATACACAATTTTTTTTATTATTCCATCGCTTTTTTATATGCTTCCTCCAATGAAACTAGAGCACTGAATATTACAAAATTTTCACTTACAGCCCATGCATGTTGACAATACCTGTCAACTGAGCATATGAAGATCCAATTTAGTCAGTATTATGGAGAATTCACAAATTAAATAATTCAAAAGGAAATAAATAAAAATTAACTTGTTATGAAATAGGTTGAGATACGTCTCAGGAGTCGAAATTCCTTACACAGCTATCCCAAACACCATTCAACCTGGTTAGTCAAGTTAAAAACACAAAATATTTTTTTTTTGTTTTAAATTTTTGAAATTTTTTGACTTAAAATCAAATAAAAACAACACAACGAAAAATAAAAATAAGATACTAGTCAACTATTCTCCTCCCCCAAACCTAATTGAGACATTGTCCATAATGTCTAAAAATAAGAAGAAGAGTTTAGAAGATAGTTAGCTGGAATTCTACATCTAAAAAGAAAATTAAAGGTTAAGATCAAGATTTATTCGACGCTTCTTACCACGATCATTATCAGACCAATTTATTTTTGAAAGGGTATGGTCAATCTGTGGTTCAAAGGCTAGGAGTTGGTCAATTAAATCATGGGCTGTTCTGGCAGTGAAGAGGATATCTTTTACAGGTTTTGAAAGGAATCCATTTCTCCTAGCGTCATCAAGAAACACAAAAAGAAAGTAATAAAATCCATCAGCGTTAAGCAGTCCAATTGGTTTCTGGTGTATGTTCAAGTTCACCCAGGATAGCACTGTAAAAATTTCCTCCATCGTGCCCAAGCCACCTGGCAAAGCAATAAAATCATCAGCACGATTAATCATTTCAACAAGTCGTTCTGACATACCTAGCAGGATGCATTCATCTTTGTTTGATGATCCTATAAGATTTGCCTCTACCAAAGGTTTTGGGATGATTCCCAAAACTTGACTTCCTTCTTCCTGTACGGCCCTTGAAACGTACCCCATTAGTATAAGATTGTCACCGCCATATACTAGGTGCATATTCCTTTCAGCTATGACTCTACCCAATTACTGTGCTACCGAAATGAATTCTGGCTTAGAACTGACACTAGTACTACAAAACACACAGATGTCTACAACTCGTCTTCTTGAAGTTGCTTCTATTATTATTTTTTTATATATATATTTCTTTCTCAAATCTGGATGTCTACAAGAGTGCAATGACGAGCTGAATTTATAGATCCTGAAAAATGGTGAGTAATAATAGCACAAGTACCTACCAAATGACAATTATTAGCTAAACAGTAAAATATATCGTGAAAGTCAGAAAGTCTGGACCCTGTCGGTGAAAATTAAGGAAATCACAACAGAAAAGCAAATCAAGCAATTATTAAGGCAACAGAATTGTGTATGCAATACGCCACTCGCTTGGTATATATCCATTAGGATGCGTCTCAAGAATCCATTCTTTACTCAGCCATCACTAATGAATATCATTATCTGTGATTGCCAAACATCATTCCTCTCTGCCTTAAATGCTATGTTTATGCTTTTCCCTGAAAATATCACACAAAATTAAGAACTCTACAACATATATACACAAAATACAAAAATAAAAATTTAAATGCAAATAAAAATTTTGCATCGGTTGACTTCCTACTAGCGCTAAAATTTTCATCTTCAGCCAGACGTGTTTGAAGTCCATCCGTCAAGGAGATTTCAGCGTGTTTTTGGATGTCTGATTAAAAACAATCCCATGAGAGTTGCTTTTAAAGGGTCTATTCCAATAGTAAAGTGGCAAAAAGAATTTTGACTCATTCAATGCTTGTGCCACCTTTTTAAACTTTGTCGTTCCAGTGGTTCCTGAAAGAAAAGAAAAAAAAAATCAGGAGATATCGTATAGTGTTTGACTTTGAATGAGAGTTCCATTATGTCAAGCTTCTAGGCGGTGTCTTTGATTTGTACTCCCCAAAATAGTGATGTTTCTCCTGAATGCATGAGATTTTCAATATAGTCAGACATTTGCTCCTCCATTTGTTTTGCTTCTTGCTCCACATTTTCTTCACATATGTATTTTAGGATTTCTTTGTTCAGCTCTTCATTTGTCATATGTGAAATGCATGCTCCATATGTGTCAACCTGAGGATGTAAAGATGTGTCTGATTGTAGGCCTTTATCTTCTGTGGTTGGTATGAACTGTTCGGGTAGCTCTTCTTCAAACATCAGTGTAATGCATGCTCCAAAATCTTCATTTTGAGGATGCAAAGTTTCATCGTCACTTGTAGTTGGTACAGACAGCTCTGCTACTTGTTCCTCATCAGGGTCTGATGAATAATAAAGATCAATTTGAGATTTTGCTGGTTCGGGCTCCTGAACTAATACCTCTGATTCTTGATACTGCTCAGCCTCTTCCTCTGTTAAGGTGTCATCATGAAATGCTTGGTATTCAAAAGCTTCGTCAGTTTCATTTGAAAATGTTTCGTGAGGTAGGTAGCTCTGGTTTTCTATTAATTGTCTCGTTTGATCTGTCATTCTTTGTATGGATGTTGTTTGACTCTGAAGACTTTATATTTGATTCTGAAATGTTTCAACCATTGCATCCAACTTTTGGTCTTGTTTCTTAATCCAATCTTTGAGCATGTTAATCATCTCATCTTCCTCTTATGGTTCTGGTTCTTGATGAAGATCATAGGTGGATGGTGGATAAGATGGAGAATAAGGTTCAGTGAAATATGCTGGTTCATCATACCATGAAGGATTCTGATAGTTCTGCCACCCTGAATTGTAGTTGTACTCGCAATGATCGCTAGAGTGGTTACCATTACATATCTCACATCTCTGAATTGGTCGAGCAAATGTTGTGTTATTTCTTTCTGACATCCATGGATAATTGTTGGACTGGACAACAGGCCTCAGAAAACCGGACTGCTACTCCCTGGTTTGGGGTTTATTTTCTCTTTGTAAAGCACGTACTTCTTCTATCGCCCAATAAAGATCCATTTTCAACCACCTAAAAAATAAAAGAAAGAAATAAAAATTAAAAATAAAAATAAAGAAAATTATATACAAGTAAAATAGATAGCTTAAAAATTACTAACGCAAGAAAAATAAGTCACCGGCAACGGCGCCAAAAACATGATCGGTGAAATCACACACGTAACGCAAGCGCATGTATCGCTCAAGTAGTATAAAAATATCGATCCCACGAGACTTAATTTCTATTTTTATTATTAATTATTGATTCTATTTATTTATAGATATCTAATTAGGGTGAGAAGGGAATGATTGCTGATTGGTTTGTTGAATGTGGATTTGCTAAATAAATAAATAAATAAGAACACAAAAGAAAATACTAAGGAAAATAATAATAAAGAAAATAAACATCTAGGGTTGTGATTCCACACAATATTATTCTAATGATGAATTGATTCTCTTATATATGCGTAATAAATCAATTTGTTAACCTGGAACACGAAGATATGCAAAGGCCTCCGTTGATGGTCAGATGCAAACACCCAAAGTAATCCAATTAATCATATTCTTATGTCAACCAAATTATCTGAAGTCATTAAGTTCAAGTTCCAATTGTGGCTACCCCCGCCCGACAGGTATATGTCTATCATGAAAGGAAATCTACCTAAGGTACATCTACCCTAAGGTGAGATCGTGAGCTATTGAATCTAAGGCTGAAACCTAAAATCCCTTTTCCAAATTCATTTTAAGTTTTCCACATCAATCTTATAGGGGATCAGGCAACAAGAAGCATTAAGCTTAAAATTCAATAAACTAGTCTAAAGTATTACCCATAATATAATGAAAATCAATTATTAAACTTGTGAATATTGTGTTTCATCACTTCCATAGATTAAAAATAAAATGATGGGGTTAGGGGATCCACCTTTAATATTTCAAATGTAGAAATCTCACTTTATTATAATATAGAAATAGTCAATATTATTCAATTAAGTCAAACCAGCAATAAAGGCGGTGTTATTATTTGTCCATAAACCAACCATATAGGCGGTAATCATCTGTCACCTAAAGACCGACCATATAGGCAGTGTCACATTATGTCAAATACATAAAACCAGCCATATAAGCGGTATCAACATTAATCCATATTATTAAATTATAATTTTCATATTATAAAATAAGTGAGATTAATCTACCTTATCATATAAAAGGTTTCACCCTTCCCCCAGCGGAAATTAACTATTAAACATAAAATAAAGTAAAAACACACAAACTATTATTACTAAAAATAAAAATATATAATTAAAACACAAAAAATAAACACACAAGATACAGTCCTCAAGTTCCTTAATAGAAACCTCAAGGAAAGTATGAAATTTACAAATGAAATGGCTTGGTATTTATAGGAAAATTTTTTCCTCCACCAATTTCTCCATAAAGTTTTCCACGAAACATGGCACTAAATCATGGTGGAAGTTTGACAATTTTCATTTTTTATTTTTTTATTTTTTATTTTGAAAATGACTTTAATAATTGCACATATCACACTTCCGGATATTTTATCAACTTCGGTCATGCAAACTTCATAATTCAAAATTATTATGAACGTTTAAGTTTAGATCTTTGAGTCTTCTTTAATCTGGAACTTGAATCACCTCAATCCGATATCGGAATAAAAACTTATGGCCAAATTACGACAATTGCGTAAAGTTGAAATTTCCGAAATTGTACTTCGTTAGAACGACATTTCAAG
>SKCR01028745.1:25000-72101 GCA_019454045.1 Zanthoxylum bungeanum | reverse complement strand
ACTGGGCTTTGGTATTTGGGTTTGCCCATATTGACCAAAAGTCCATGCCTTAAGAAATTAATTAAAAGCCCATTGGACTTTAATTAAATTAACATTGGATGTTAATCAGGCTTTGAGACCCGTAACGATTAGATTTGGAATCTAAGTTGTAAAGGTTCATTAATAAAGTGTAATATTTAATTTGGAATTAAATATAGAATTATTATTAAATGCAAATTAAATTGGATTTAACGTTGTAGTTTAATATAATTCAAGAATTCGTACTTTGAGTACTTATTCGTAAAACGAGTTTGACTCGCGCAAAATCAAATCGTTGTTTGAACATTGGATGGTCATTAATTATCAGATTAATTAATTGGATTAGATTGATTGATAACATGCTTTGTGTGAATACATGGATGTGATGTATGAATAATGTATATCGGATGGATATTAGATGGGTGAGGGCAATTTTGGAAATTGTTGTAATAAATTTAGAATTTAATAATTGGACCTGCATGTCCAGCCTATTACCTCTTGACTCTGTGTATTTCTCTTCTCACCTATTCCCCTCAATGTAAATGAGGTTTCTTTAGAAGTGTTATGTAATCGGGTAGAAGTTATATTTGTGCTAGCGGGAGAGAGGAAAGGGAGAGATTTGTTCTAGGAACAATGTGTTAAGTATCCATCTGCATATCATTATTATTTATTTATACGCGTCTTATTATGTTTTTAGAATGCATGTTTAAGGGTTTATGATGATGAGACCTTAACAAAGATAATTAATTGGTTGCCAATTACGCGAAAAAACCCTCACTACATATTAAGCGTTTTTCCTTCCATTGAGTGATTCTTACTCAAGATCCAAGATTGGCGCTGGTTTGTTGGCCAAAGTCAAGACCTTTGTCCGTCGCGAATGTGTTTGAATTATGAAGGCTTTGTTCCATATCGCATGTCTTGTCCAAGTTGTGATTTGTTGGCCAAAGTCAAGATCACTTCTTGTCCATCGACATCGATTACGAAGCTTTCCAAGGTTAATGGGTTCCGCTTAACTGGGATCATTAAGTTTGTTGTGCCAAAGCCAAAGCTTAATTGATTCAGAGGAAAAAGGTTAGGGAATATATTGGATATATTGCATATATAAGATATATGTTTCGGACTTGGATGTCCACCTACTGGATCTAGGAATTGGATGGGATCCAATTGATCTTAGAGATCTACCTAGTTAATTATCATACAATTTGTTGGCCAAAGTCAAGATTGTGTGTTATTTAACGGGATCCTAGCACACTAGGAAACAAGGTTTCCCGAGTACTCCACAAAGGGTTAGAGGCTCGCCGAAAAATAGTGGGAGGCAAGTATTAAATTTGCAATATTCGTTTAGTTACTTGCCATACGCGCTCATTTCAATTTTTCGTCATATAAATTAATATATTAGTTGGACTAATATTTAATCGTTGTTTTAAATAAACAGTTGGACTGTTCAAACTATTTCAAATAATAGTTGATTTTATAATTGGATTATAGTAATCAATATAATTGAATTTAACCAATTAAATTATAGTTGATTATATAGTTAGACTATAGTAATCATTATAATCAATTGTACCTAAAATCGTTGATTTGATAGTTAGACTATTGGAATCAAGATAAATGAAAGACTAGCGTTTAGAACATAATCCTGGGAGAAAATATTTTTTAAACGGCTTTAATTTTCAGATTGGGAATAAAATCTCAAGATAGTCCTGGGTGACCGAGAAGTTACTTTATTTGATAGAGTGACGTCTCGAGCCTAAACCCGGAGTTGAGCGAATAGTAGAACATTATATTTGTAATATTCATGTGATGATAACTTTAGTGCTTAATCCATTATTCTTGCCGCAAAGACTCCTTAATTTCTTAATCAGAACTAAGGATTAGATCATTATAGTATGATCATTAAATTGAAGGATCTTCATAGATCTATCCTTAGATCTTAGAAGTACTAAATTGCAATAGTAAACTCTTGGAGAGTTAATGGCTATATTCAAGAAGACAAAGCCAGAGTTTGTAATAGGCAAGAAGCGCAAGGCGCATCTTACTTCGACATCCCAGAAGGCCAAGGCTTGGCCAAAGGCTTCTGGAGTGTGGAAAAAAGGGCAAAGGCAAAATCATCACAGTCTTCTGGGAAGATAAAGGACATATCCAAAGATGTCTGCCAAAAACTGTGGCAAATGGGGTCACTGGAAGCGTGAATGCCGTATGGACAAGGCAGACATGAAGGAATTGAAGACGGTGCAAGGCTCTGACTTCAAATATGTTTGTCATAAACATGTTCACTACTAGTATTAAAATTGGATTTTAGATACTAAATGTGATACATAAATATGTGCTGATGTGCAGAATCTGCTGAGAGCAGGATACTGACTTCAGATGAGATTGATCTGCGAATCGGAAACGGGACGAGAGTCGCTGTTTTAACCGTAGAGACCTAAGTTTAGGAACTACCCTTCGGGTATGTACTTAAATTAGGAAACCGTTACAATGTAACTAGTTTGACTAGAAACATTATCTATATATCAGGGTTTAACCCGTTGCGGGTATACCTTTATATTCTAGAACACTAAAGTCTTTTATTATATAAAGATGATATTGAGATAAACACATTAGATGTGAATAACAGTATTTATATTTTGAATATAAATAAATCTCAAACGTATAACAGGACAAACAAATAGGTCAAACTGATTTGATCAGATGAGACTTATTTGTGGCATTGTTGTCTGGGACACAATTAACAAGACTCGTATATCCACACTTTCGAAGAGTGGATACTAGGACGGATTTGATTCTATTCAAATAATGTCTATGAATCTAGTTTATTGGGCAAAGTGCCTAAAACACCTTTTACTTGGTAACAATACAAGTGCCACCGATCTGTTAGCCCTCGTTCATAATGACGTAAGTGGGCCCATGTCTAGCTAGGCTAGAGGTGGATATGAACACTTCGAAACCTTTACGGATGTGGCATCGCATTATGGTTATGTGTTTCTTGTGAAACACGGATCGTAAACTTTTGATTAATTCAAAGAGATTCGACACGAAGTAGACAAACAGATCGGCTAAAGTATTAAACACCATGATTGGACAATGATGAAAAAAACTTAAGCAATAAGTTTCTCAAATACTTGAAAGAGTATAGTATTCTTTCAATGAGGACTCCTCCCGGAACACGTCAATTTGACGGTGTGTCTGAACTGAGAAACCGAATTTTATTGGACATGATAAGGTTAATCATGAGTCGCTCTGAGCTACCATTTCCTTCAAGGGATACGCTTTAAATAGAGCAAAACTTATTTTGATTAAGGTTCCATAAAAATCTGTTTGACAGACTTCATATTAGATATGAATAGGAAAGAAACCGGGTTTTCTCATTCTTGTAGATTTGGGAATGCTGGGCATAAGTTTGGATGATACCAAACTAGAATCCAAATTGGATAAGTGCCTAAAATGTAGGTTATCCTAAGGTAACCAAAGTATAGTACTTATACAACTCACAAGAGAACAATGTAATTGTTGCTCGCCATGCAGTTTTCCTAAGAGGGATACCAATATGCAGTGGTAAGTGGGAGGAAAGTAAAACTCGATGAAAATCAGAGTAATACTATTCCAGGCACCGAGTCCTTAATGGAACACAAATAGTTCATCAAGGATGAAACTATACCAATAATCTTCGAATACACAAGAACCACGTAAGTCGGAGAGAGTCAGAAAAAAACCTGGGGTATGGGTTTCTGATCTCACCTCATAAAGATGTCAATCTTATTGAGGAATACGAACTGACTACGTATGTGGAAGTGATACAAGGTATCGACTCCCTATTATGGCAAAGTTCCATGAAGTTCGAAATGGATTCCATGTATACCAACCAAGTTTAGACACTGGTTGTTGTACCAGAAGGCATTGTGCCTATTGGTACTATATGAGTCTTCAAGGAAGACATACATGGAAGGCAACAAACCAACGTACTAAGCTAGGCTTGTAGCGGAAAAGGTATCGTTATCAACATTGTGTCGATTACGATGAAACCTTTTACTCATTGCCATGGTTAAATCCATTTGGACAATGCTTGCTAATGATGCATGTTTCATTCATGAAATATAGCAGCTGAATGCCAAAACCGCTTTCCTTAACGGAAACCTTTTGGAGGATGTTTATAACATCCTGACGGTTTTGTCGTACCAAAACGAGCAAACAATGTTTGCAAGTTAATTCGATCCATGGATGGATTGAAGCAAGCATTGCGTTCTTGGAATTATCATTTTGATGTAATCATAATGGTATATGATTTAATTCAAAACGAAAATGATTCTTGTGTATATAAGGAGGTTAGTGGGAGCGCACTGACAATGACTGTCCTAAGTAATGATGACATGTCATTTCTTGGAAATGATATTCCCATAATAAAATCGGTGAAAGCTGGGCTTTCATGAACATTCTCCGTAGAATTCTTGGGAGAACCAACCTTTATTCTAGGAATAAAGATCTACTGGGATAGATTTAAAGTTGTTATTACTCTCCGAGAACTCGTACATTGAAATAAATGAACGTGACCTGGTGTCTCATATACTTTGAGCATATTGAGTCACAATCGGGCCAATCCAAGTGATAGTCATTGGATTGATGTTAAGAACGTCCTTTAGTATCTTAGATGAACTAAGGATGATGTCTTATACTATGGAGAAAGAGAACTTGAAGTGACTAGGTTCACCGTTGCAAGTTTCCCAACCGATATTGATTGGGTATATTGAGAATCGTAGTGTATTGGGTGTGATGTCGAGATGGAAGTATCACTCCAGTCATAGGGGAGATGATGGTCACGTAGGATACGAAACTGGTGCTCTTATATGCTGCAGCTATCGGGATATTATGACTATGTCATGTTTATCCGATTATAGAGACTAGTTACCAGAAATCCGATATGTGCTTCGTACGGGGCAGACACAATTCCAGCCCCAGGCCTTGCACGTGACATCCAATGTTGGATCGTAATACGCAATACTACGTATACTACGCCTGATATAGATCACATATTCCTATAAGGATATTTCTGGAGAATTGGGTAGGCACAGTGCTTTGCTAGAAGCCAACCATGTCTTGTAAATCGGTAAAAACGTAGTACTAGGTACGTACGTGTTCGGATAGTCCGACGACCGGATTTACTGTCAACATATCCGGGGATCTCGTGGGTCGCTTCCCGAAGATTCACCGATGACGTATGACTCGCACTTTATTAATCTGGGATTAATTATAAGAGAGAGAAAAATTTATCTGGGATTAATTACGGAGATATTTTATCTGGGATAAAATATTACTTAAAGAGAGAGAACGATTAATTGGAATTAATTGATAAAATAATATATTCGATATATTATACGAAATTGGATTTCGACGCGGAATTAAAATTGAATTTTAATTCGGGCGAACAAGTTAATTTAGAATTAATTCGTCAGCGACGTGAATAGTAATTTTGCTAGGCAAAATTATTTAATTGAATTTGATTTAATTACGTTGCAACGAAAAATTTGTTAATTCGGAATTAACAAACCCGAGCCCGGGAGTGTTTGCGGGCCCACTCGCATTTCGAATTCAAGTGCGGCCAATAAGTCACATCTTGCGTCAAATCACTAGTCAATCAAGAGATGGAAGTCACATCACTTTGAGTGAAGTGATGCTTGTCATCATTGATTGATGTGAATAGTGACTTGAGTGGTTGATGGCATTTATTGCCATTTTTGGCTCCAATTTCTTTTGACTTTTTGAAAGCCATTTACAAGATTTTGGAAATCAATTATTTTGGTATAAGTTTAAGAAACAAATCAAAACACAACTCATCATCTCTCTCTTCTACACACACACTCTTTCGGCTAAGGGCCAAGTGCTTCTCTCCCAAAATTTCTTCAAAATGTCGAGCACACCATGAAGAAACTAGGAAGATTTGTGGCAAATCTTGTCAATGCTAGCACATGAAGAGTCATCCAAGGTGATAGGGAAACCTATTCATGAGCATGGAATCACAACACAAAGCTTGGAGCTTGGAGATCCATCCATGGAGTTGACCGAAAATCACATGGAGCACAATAAGGCGAGAATGCCGAGAGCTTCTTCCAGGGAGCAAAAGTTTTTGTTCCTCGCATCGCAAAAGCCGATCAATGTAAGTATAATTCCGCCATACTTTTTGAGTATTCACACATGATTTCATTGCTTGAATTGATCCCGGGACTATAGTAGAAACCCAACATTTCCTTTCTTACTCATTTGATATAAGGCTCCCACACTAAGACACTACAGCCATGAATTATTTGAATTATCTCCTTCAACTTTAATCCTGATTTATTTCCGACTATTGATCACACTAAACTTTACTGAGAACCTCCTTCGGGTTTATGCTCTCTCAAAATCCTACTATTATTTCTATGTTATTTTTCCTACTAATCTCATTTTCTTAACCTTCTTAACACATTTCTTCTTTCGAAGCTCCATATTTTCCAACAAGTTGTGGTATCACTATCGTACCTTTTGTTTAGGTGTTGTTCTTTTACTAATTTTATCCCTCTCTAGTATGGTGGAAAGCCTTGTATAAGTCGTGTTTCTTACTTCTGGTGGTCGTTGCCAGCGTTGCCTACTCTAACTCCTTACTCCTTAGAGCCTTCACTTCCTTAAGGGCTAACTGTTCTATGATAGGGCGGGTTATTTCTTCTAGATGTGGCTAGACATACAGTGAATTCAAATAATTTTATCTCGTACAAAATATTACTATCTTATGATTCTTGTCTAGGTTCTGTTAAACTTATTGGTTCGGCTATCTTGCTGTCTCGTGACCTGTCCATCCTGACAGGTACTTTTCTTTACTTGTTCAACTCCTTACTGGTTTCTAAGTTGGCGGGTGAACACATGTTTGCATGTCTAGTTAGAGGTCTATATACCTACTTATGTAGGGGTTACGGGAAGGAAGAATTTTCATTCGTTCTGCCCGAACCTGGATCAACTACTCCATGTTTTAAGGTTCCACAACTTTTATCATCTATTCTGAGGTCTCTATTTTTGTTTATGTCTTCAAGCTATGATATCTATGTTATTGAACTTCCTTGTTACTTCTTGCATCCTTCTATATTATCTATTTCCATAACTTTTCTCTTAGCTCTAAGCTATACTTCTGAGGCTCTTATAGGATACTTTCTAGATCTCTGCTCTAGCTATAGGCTACTACTCCAAACTTATAATTTGTATTGATCCCGCCTCTTTGCTAACTCTTGAGTGTCTTCAATCTCATGGGTTTGTTCTTTCACACTTACGTGGATTCCTACTAGCATTGGTCTGATCTATGGATTCTTGCTAGTACTGCTAACTTACCTATCTTGACTTGTGTCGAGTTCTTTCTTTTTTAACCTTAGAAACATCATTGGTCCCTTATGGGTTATCTATCTCTCGAGAATTATTGTCTCTATCTCAAAATATAACATTATACGTACTGAGCTTTCGTACGATTATTTTTATCTATGCTAGTTAAGTATGAGGTAAGAGTTTCACGTCTCAACGAATGTCGTTACGCTTGTTCTGGTACTATATGTCCTGGTAGAGTCTGTCACTCATGTAATATGGGTATGAGATAGGCTCCGACATGACAGCTTCCTTAACCGATACCATTGAGAAGTTTGAAATCTAGGTAGCTTAGGGTCGTTTCTATATCGGGTTCTTGACTAAAACAATTAATCATTTTTCCTTACGGCATTCATTTTATTTGCATACGAGCATGGGTTTTAATGTCTAAAATCTCTATGTTCTTTTTTGATATCTCAACTTTATTGGAAACTTCCACGACGAATCATGATTTCTTACTTATTTTACCTTTATGGCTATTCTTCGTTATTCGGGGAACTTGGTATCTATACGAGTTATTCAAAGGCTATTGGATCCATTTGGAAGAATTTCCTGAGTTGGAAAGGAATATTATTTGGAGGGAATTAACCTTACTTAGGTCTACTCAATATTTTACTCTTACTCAGGCTTGCTATATTCTATTTTACTACTATAAGTGCTGGCACTTTCTTCATTATCTACTTCTGTACCTCTACCTCTTACTGCCTCTAGTTGCTTGAACATCTATACATCATTCTTTACTTTTATTATTGATTTCTCTTCCCACTCCATTAAGTGAACATTCTTAGTATTTTTACTATATATTTTCATAGCTTATTCTGAACTTTTGGTGATAAACCGTGATAATTACAGAAGAATTTTCAACAAGGGCAAGGATTTTGGTTACTTTAATTCGGAAGAAAATTCACATGGCTTTGAAAATTCTTACTAACCTGTCTATATGACTTGAGGACGTACTCGAGGATCGAATACTGGAGAGGTAGTGCCTCGTATACTAGTACCTCGGGCATACTACGTATACAAGACCCCGTCACTCTACCTAGTGCAGTCACTGACTCCCAAGACCATGCACCGATACCATCTTTGTAACATCTTCCTCCTCATATATACTACCAGTAGGGAATAGGCGGACCTATCCCCCTTAACCTCTGACTCTCTGACTATGATCAACACTACTAATGCCATCTCATATACAAACTCATGCATAAGGACCATTGTCTAACTCAATAACATGATATTCAATTTTAACATTCATAATTGTGTACTCAATAGTACTGCCTTTTACAAGTCTATTCATGGACATTTTAACTTATTACACATACAATCACTACTATACATAATGCAAAATACATGACATTACTTGACACGGTCTGAACTATGACTCTGTACTTGATCTGTTGGACCCAAACACCCTAGTGACTGCCAGCATTATCAATCCTATCGAGCTCGTCCTCCGGGTAACTTGCAAAACAGAAAACTAGGAGTGGGGGTTAGATCGTTTGCATGACCTAGTGACTGGACAATTTTAAAACTAAAAACTGAAATACTTTACAAAATATTCATTTGTTTCTGAAATCGAAATCATCTTTAAGAAAACAATCTTTTCTGAAAACTTTTTCTTATCTAAAAACCGATCTCTTTTTGTGAAACTTTCTAGAAACTCTTTTACGTCTGTAAAACTCTGAGTCTTTCGGTAAAACTGAATTCTTTCTAAAACTCCTTTCGTAAAACTACTCTTTCTAAATCTCTTTCATAAAACATCATTTCTGAAAACCATATCTCTGAAAACCTTATCTCTGAAAATCTATCTCTGAAAAACCTGACGTATGAGGGTGTTACATCTCGTCATCCCCTCATACGCCTAAACTAGGGGTCTTGGGGCGTTACGTCTTGCCGTCCTCCAAGCCACTGAACGAGAGCCAAACATGTTGATCTATGCTATCATTCTGACCCTGAATCTAGGGTATAAGGGCGTTACGTCTCGCCATCCCCCTAACCCCGAATCTAGGATCTAGGGGCATCTATCATCCTTAGTCTTGTACTATGTGTGCACACGTTATCTGTATCCTTCAATTTCAATAGTCACATCTGAAGTGGGTTTTTCCCCCAAACCTCTAAAAATCATAAAATCATGCTTTAAAAATCATCACTTTCTAAAATATTTCTTAAACATTCCCATTCAAAAATATAATTGAAAGTAAACTTGGCTAACGCCCTAAGCGCTCAAAAAAATAAGTTTTAATCCAAAACAAGTCAGTAAATATCAATTTCAGAAAAAAATTCACTCACTGACTGGTACCACTTCGCTTCTTCGAAGAATATTGTTGTTCCCGCGATGATCTATAATCAAGAAACTCAATTAGAATATAAGGTGTGAAACATGTTTCGGAATTAGAATAAGCTTCTCAATTCAACTAATCTATAAACACCATATGATGTATTATGCTTGTGACTTGTCATAATACGTGTATATGTATCGATACGAGACCCTAAGGGGTGGCCTCTAACATCTTAAGTTGAATATGAAATGGAATGAGATTGCTTCTTTCACGCGTCGCGATGCCAGGTCTGGCACATCGCAATGCCTATGCAAGTAGACCTAGGCAGAGAGCATGATCTGTTTCGCGTCGTGACGCTAAAGGTTCTGCATCGCGATGCCCATCTGACCAGACCCGAGGTTGTAACAACCCAAATCCGGGGAATGCTACCGGCAGGGAATATGCCATACTTTCCCCCTGAGCCTCTGACTCTGATAACCGCTATTCTTATCTCATACACGTATATATACACTCATGAAAGGGACCATAGCCCAATCCATCGACCATATATGCATAATACTCTTACTATTAATTACTCTGAATTCAATACACATTTCAACAATAGTAATAACTCATAAAATACAATGAAATTATGACCATTACTATATAACAAATATGTTACAAGACACTTTCTGACTCTGACTGTAATGAACTTAATCCATGACTTGACCTGGTGGACTCCATAACCTATTGACTGTATCAGTATCCGTTCTCCCGAGCTCGTCCTCCGAGAATCCCTACAAGAAATAGAAAACTATGAGTGGGGGGTTAGACCGTTGTACGACCTAAGTGAGTGAACAAAAAATGAAATACTAATATAAAAACATTTGGTTCTAAAACCAAAGTTTCAGAGATAACTTTATATGAAAACTCTTTTTTTGAAAACTTTGTCTGAAGTCTTTTTTAAAAAAATTTTCTTTCTGAAATCTGCTTTAGAAAGTCTGGTTTTGTAAACTTGTATCTGAAAGATCTATTCTGAAAAAATATTTTTGTAATATCTATTTTCTAAAAACTGTTTCTAAAATCTGATCTCTGAAAATTATTTTCTGAAAACCTGGTATCTTAAAACTGATCTGTCTCTGAAAACTTGACGTGTGGGGGCATTACGTATCGTCGTCCCCTCATACGCCTAACTAGAGCCAGGAGTGAAAATCCATGACTTTGGGGCGTTACCTATCGTCGTCCCCCAAAGCATGCCACTACTGTCACTGAAACTAGTGGTCTTAGGGCGTTACATATCTCCGTCCCCCAAGCCACTGAACTAGAACTGGGGGTGCATATCTATACTACCCTCCAAGCTCTGAATCTAAGATCTAGGGGCATCTGTCATCCCTAGTCCTGAACTAGAATCTGGGGGCGTTACGTATCGCCGTCCCCCAATACTTTACTTGTGCACATGTGATGTCCGTCAATTCCATCTCTGAATCAAGTTACATACTGAGGTGGGGTTTTCCCCATCCCTCGAAAACATAAAATTCAGGTTTGAAAACATTTCTTTCCCAATCATTTCTTAAAACATGCACACACAATGTAATCAGATAATGAAATTGTCTAATTCCCTAAAAGCGAGAAAATAAGTATTTTCATATAAAATAACAAATTGAAAATCAACTTAAGGGAAAGTGTCCACTCACTGGTTGGAATCTGGCTGGCATTACTCGCTTGCTGAGAAAACTCTGGTTTCTGCGATGATCTACATTTGATAAACTAGATTAAAATGGACTAAGAAATATACTACAGAATCAGGATAAAATTTGCTTATTCTAGTAAGCGTTATCACTCTGAGGGTATCTTACTTTTATCATGATGTAACATGTACAAACGAGTTGATACGAGACTTATAGGGTAGCCTCTAACATGTTCAGGCGAAACTGAGATGGTTTGAAACTGATTTGGGCAATATTTTGACCACGCATCGTGACGCAGGGCATTGTGCGTCGCGATGCGCATCTATCAGAAACATACCCAAACTTTTATCGTGTATGTCGCGATGCAAGAACCTTTCACGTCGCGATGCGTATCAAACCAGAAGCATTTTTGGGAAAATTCCCAGATCGCATCGCGACACGGGGCTCTCTGCGCCGCCACGCAAGACCAAATTCTGGTCTTGACTTCATTCTCTCATACTCAATTTGTTCAATATTCCCCCAAACATTCCACATAGCAAATATCATCAATAAATGTCCTATAACATCATCAATATCATCTTCAAATACTCTTTAATCTCATTGTTCTTATCACTTCATTAAACATTTAAGATTTTCCAAAACAAATTGAACACCTTAATTCTATAACCAATTTCTCTCCTTGTCAATCACCAATACACAATCCCTAACATGCCACTAACATCAACATATGCATATTATCAAGATTTCACAATTTCAAATTTGGGTCAAGTTGGTCTTACCTCTTCTTTTGTGTATTTCCTCATCTTTCAGGTTTCATGGATGCCAAACGTTCTTGCCCTTCCTTCTTATCTTTTTCTTCTTTTCTTCTTTCTCGTTTTCTTCTTTTTATTCTCTTCTTCTTCTTCTTCTTCTTCTTCTTTTCTTCTTCTCTTCCTTCTTACGTTTCTTCTTCTCTTCTTCCATTTGTGAAATGGTAAACAGTAACCTCTTTTTATACTTGGGTTTGTTTGAAATTTGTAAAAGTAAAGAAAAGTTTAGAAATTTGTAGACATTATGAGAATTCTCTAGAATGACCCTCAGGTACTATTCATCTGAATTTTGTGATCTGCGTTTTTGACTTGGTTCTGGTATGAATCTTAGATCTCGACCTTAGCTTTCCGATGATATAAAATTCATAAAAATCGGAGTTCGTATGAGAACGTTAGGCCCAGATACCATTGGTTGTCCGGTGTGGAACATCGTGGCATTCTAATATCAAATCTCGAAGAATTTTCCGATTATTCCCAAGGTCATCTCTCGAGGTTGGTGGGCTCGGAGTGCCAATCCGGATGGTATTTAATGATTCATGAATACGAACAATTCCTTTTTCCATTATAGACTTATTTAATAGTAGCACCACTTGTCTTTTATATACATATCCGATCTAATTACGATTAGATATCTAATTATGATTAGATTGAAACTAAATCTGATTTAGTGATATGTGTATATTAGACAAAGACCCTAGGATTTACAACGTAGTGCGCAGTTACAACGTTTTGTAATTGACATTGGGAAGCGTCACTATAAGTTGTATATCCTTAAATAAAGTTCCTCGTCAAGATTTATAAACACAGGTCGGTTAGTAAAATCCGTTGAGACCAGTACATGTCGTATATCGTGACTTGGTCTGATGGTTTATCCCAATGAACCATGAGTCTTGGGAGACTCGTATAGATATATAGGTGTTTATTTGATAAAAACTGAGCGACTCACTGAATATTTCCTAATAGATGGTACACCAACGTCAATAGGAATCTTCTCGAGTTGAGCGAACATAGTGGTCCTTCGACTTAAGATACCACAGTGGGATATATGAGTTATCCTCCACCCTTTGATGGCATTCATGTCACCGATCTATTCATGATCAGACCTCTGCTTGTTCGTTGGGTGTGGACTGATGCTCATGATATCCAGTGCGTATCAAGATAGAATATGTCAGTCCTGTGTACTGGGCATAGGTATCCTACATGTGTTTGATCTACTAATCCATCGTTATAATGTTATGTATGTAGTATAACTTCGGATCAAGTTCCGAGTGTGTTATTTGAGATCGTAAATTTGAAAGTCGACTATATTATACCAAACAGATTTGACGTTCTTATATATATCATAGGTATAATATAGATAGCCTGTGACGGAGGGATTATAGTATGCAATGACCTCGACTTGTATAGTTTACCGAGATTATCCGTGGTCGTCAAAATTCATGAGTGGGTGAATTATGGACACCAAATTGGATTTTGTGACGGATAAACCTAAACTTAGAGAGTCCCATAATATGAAGTATACTCGTTGAGCAGTAAGCAACGCGTTATGAATAATACAGATTATTCATAATACTTCACCGGATTAAATGAGTTAATTCGAATCGTTTAAATGGTTAAACGAAAACACATTCAATGGGATATTTTTGTCAATCGTAATTATTATATATTGTATCTGATACACATTAATTTATTGTCAAATGAGACTTGACACATGCCATTAATATATGTATTTTTATTTAATGTAAAGAAAAATACACATATAATAATAATTATATTAATTAATTATTTAGATATTTAAATGTTAAGTATTTGAATAATTAAATAATATCTATATTACATAAATGTTATGCAATATGTTTAATTATTATTGATACATGTGGCATGTTTTTAATTAAGCTTAAAGTGTGCAAATTTGATTTGCTAACATAAAGCTTACTTTTATTAATTGGATTAAATTTAGAAATTGACCAAACTACCCTCTTAAAGTCGTTCATGGCATTTTAAAAAGAAAAAAAGTATCTTCAATAAGAAACCTAGCCATGACCGAACATACTCCATTATAAAGCTCTCAATATTTGTTGAAGAAACAAAGAATAGGGTGAAGAAAATCAATAAAAGCTTAAGGAAACAAGGAGAATAAAAGTAATTCTTTATATCCCCAAGCTTGGAAGCATGTTTCTTGTTCTTGATTACTATAATAGTTCTAGGGTTACTTACTTCTTAGAAATTGGGGCTTTTTGAATTGGAGGATGGATTTGAAGGCTTGGAGCATGTGTGAAGTAGTATTGAGTGATATTATTGTAATATTTATTCAATTTGATCTTTTGATGATATGTTGCCATTCTAGAGTGTTATGACCACTCTTGTAATCCCTAGAATTGTTCTTGGGTGCTTCAATTGTGGTGGCTTGGATTGGTGTTGTGATTAATTTGATTAATGTTGAAAAGTTGGATTAAAGCATGAAAAATTGATTATTTTTGTTACAAAATCAGATCTGAAAAAACTGGATTTATTGTAATGAAAATAATGTCATATGAATATATTGGATGTGCTTCATGTGTTGGAACAATTGCCGGAAATTGTTTCGGAGTTGAAATATGCGAAAACAGCGAAAAACGGCGTTACCTGGTGAATTTTGAGCCAACCGGGTGACGGCTTCCCAAACAGTGAATTGGTAACTGTTTAGCAGCCCATGAACTGCCCTAATACTGTTGGGGCTGACCTGGGTAGCCATCTTGTGTATTGGGTGGTTGGTTTGGTCAAAAACACGTTTTATACCATTTTGTGGAAAATCTTTTTCGTAAAAGTTTCGCGATGTTTCTTAATTATTTATGTCGTTATTTGATATCGAATAAATATGTTTAGGTGAAATATGAATAAATAATTAATATTGGATATTGAATAATTTATTCGGTAATTTTAAAAAAATTTAAATTACGAATTCACCCGAACCGCGAGCTTTCGCTGTGCCCGCGCCAAAACCCCAACAAAAATGGTATCAGAGCAGGTCTGATCCTTCATCCATTACTTTTTTCATGCTTGATATATGATATATAATCCAATTTTAATGTTTACACATGCATGTAATTTAGATATTTCTTAACTTTTCGGTTCTACGCTAACGGGAAACGTAACAGAAATTTAATGGTTAAGTTAAGTTATGTTTTCTAAGGTAGAATTGTACTATTTAGAAATTGATCTAGACTTAACTCTGTATTTTATGTTGAACAAAGCTTTCTTGAGGAATATCCCTGTTTAAATAAGTCAGTAGAGTGACATGTACTGGATACATGTTTCTTGGTCCGTCTTGTCAATACGGTTGATGGGTATATTTCTATGGCTACATCCGAGAAAGTACCAAAGCAGTCAGGGTGTAGTTGATAGAATTTTATCCATGCCGGATGTATATTTGATACTAGACAAATTCAAGTGAAAGTGGAGATCCTGAATGTGCCAAAGCTGTCAGGACTACATCGGTAGCTTGAGTTTATCATTGGCATGTGAAGCCTTGATACGCCTCCTTATGAACGTGCCAAAGCTGTCATAACGAGAAACGGTCAGGACCAAAATCTGGAGTCATAGTGAGTGTGATTGATAATGAATTGTCTACCTAATGAACATATGTAGGCGAGATCGTGCCAAAGTTGTGAGTCAAAATATATTCAGGGTCCACCTCTCACTATGGAATTTGATTTAATTATTGAATTCCCATTTTTCGTTGGGGATTACGATATTATGTAAAGTAGTGGGAGACACTACTGGGTTAAAAATCCATAACTAAGTGTAGGACCAGAAATCGGCGACGCTGTTCCAGGCTCGCGGCCCGGTTGGGAGTACGGAATAGCCCGCGGGGGAACTAAACCGGAGAAATAACATGGAGTCGCCACCCGGTGTGAACCGGGACAAAGATTTAAGGCCACACTCACCCCTCGCAAGGGAAGACCTCAAAACATGTTGGGTTCGGAATGGTCCCTTATTTATGCCACTTGTAATGATGTGATTTTTGCAATATCTTAACTGAATCTACGTAACATGCTCAAGAACAACCTATATCTAAGTCCGCATGCATAATAATAATAATGAAACCTATATCTAAGTTCCCATACTTCAAAATAAGTTGTCATAATAGCAACACAGAGAACAGAACATCAATCATACACAAACATGCTCAATTATCTAATGGGGAAAATAAATAAGAATCTAAGCGTAAACATAAATTAAATCCCTAATATGAAAACAACCTAATCATGCATAAAGAAAGAAATTTCTATCGACTAAATCATGCTTAAGATAAATAACGTGCTAACAACCTAATCATGCTCGAATACAATGTTGGATGAATGAAACATGTGTATCTCTCAAGCGGTACGTGGCGTTGTATCCCGAGTTCAAACCGCACTACCGTCCATTCGGATTCGGCTACGGAATTTACGTCCGGGTTTCCATCCAATATACCACAAAAGGGAACACACATTCCACTCATCCAATATTCACATCATGCCTCAACAAACGACTCTCATGCGATAATATATTAAAATAAATAAAAATAAACGAAAGGTAATAAATAAAGAAGGTGCCCTCAGGTCTAACCTCTTTTGTCGTCTCTCGGAAGCGCGTTACACGGCCGTCGGAAGGGTTGATGTTCCGCAACTTTTCTGGTTCACTAATCCAACGTTTTTCCTCACTGTTTCGCTGTCTGTGCAGCTATTTTCACTCAGTTTCGTGCTGTTTGTGTTGTATTTTCTGGTCACTATTTTTGGTAATTATGGGACTGTTTTGGGCAGTTTTTAGGTGCAGTTTTGGGTTAATTCGGGGACTGTTCTGGGCAGTTTTGGGGACGGTTTTGGGCAGTTTTTTTTGGTGATTTGTTCACTGTTTTGGGGCTGTGTTTCACGGTTTTTGTGGTCTGGTGGGGCTGGTTTTCACGCTAATTTGGTGAGGGCAGGGGCTGCTTTGTGGCTTTGTAAGGGGCGTGAGGGATGTGTTGTTTGCGTTACTGGAGAGGGGGGCACGTATGCATGGGTGTAAGTCGGTAAGGGGCACGTATGTTTGGTTTGTTTGACAGTGGGTCGATGAGGGGCACATTACTTTCCACATGGCTGTTTGTGGCTTGAGGCCGTGTGAGTTTCTTTGTTTCAGTCGTGAAGGGCATGTCTAAGGGACGTGTCTTGGTGAGTGGTTCGCTGCCTGGGTGAGGGACGAGTCTAGGTTTTTAGTTATTTGTTTGTTGTTGTTTTGTGCGTGGCTTTTGTCGGTTTGGGTGTGTGTCAAAGAGAGGTGAAGTGGCGTGATGGTCGTGAGTGAGCCAGCCCGTGTGTGATGGTGTCGTGAGTGAGAGTTGAGAGTTTAGGGTTTATTTGATGTGTGTTTTTTTGTGAGAATGAGCCAGGGTTAGAAAAGTGAGGTTAAGGGTTCTTTATATAGTGGTGAGCTAGGGTTAGGGTTTTGGATGGGTGCATATGGGCTTTTGGTGGGTGAATATCTTCAATTGGTAGGTGAATATTTTAATTTTGGAAGTGATGATTAATTAATTAACTTTAATTTAATTAATTTGTGAAATGTGTTTTAATTTAATTTAATTTGTTTTAATTTAATTTGTGACATGTATTTTAAATGTTTTAATTATTTAATTTGTGAGATGTGTTCTAAATGTTTTAATTATTTTTTTGATGTGATTTAATGGGTTTGGGTGTGTTTTAAAACAGAGGTCCAACAAGCGAACCCGAAGCGAAACAAGCAAGTTAAATCTGACAAAATACTAATTCCCAACTTTACCCTTCCAACGTCTGTTTCCCGCGGCTTTCACAACTAAAGAGGTAGTGTCTCCATACGAGACTCATCATCGGGCTAATATGCAAAAATGCAATGCCTACAGTCACCCCAACTTGATGGGACTTGTTGCAGTGTGTGACAATGACAATCCTATCAAAGTACGTGCAATGCATTTTCACTTACCTGGCTCGCCAGCTGCCACCTGACTTGCCTGCTACTTCGAACTGATTTGCTGATGTAGTAGAATATGGTGGCGAGGCGCCTCGACCTCTGGGCTTTGTTCCCGAACCACCGAATGTGAACTGTGATGATGATGCAGTGGGCCCTCGACCCTGGGACGCATCCCGGAACTGCAACCGACAACGGGGGCACCTCGACCCAACACCGCTGACAATAGGGACCTCACCCTCGAACTGATTATGTAGTGGGCATCTCGGCCCGGAACTACAACCGACAACGGGGGCACCTCGACCCAACACCGCTGACAATAGGGATCTATGAAGATCCTTCAATTTCAATATCATACTTTAAGGATCTAATCCTTAGTTCTGATTAAGAAATTAAGGAGTCCTTTTGGCAAGCATAAGTGATTAAGCACTAAAGTTATCATCACATGAATATTCCAAATATCATGCTCTACTATTTGCTTAACTTCGAGCTTAGGCCTAATATGTTATTTTATCAAATAAAGTAACTTATTAGTTTCCAGGACCATCCTGAAATTTTATTCCCGATTTGAAAATTAAAGTCGTTTAAAACATTTTTCACCCAGGATTATGTTTTAAACACTAATCTTTCAATTTTCTTGCAGTCACGCTTCCACGATCCCGTTTGCCACAATTTAGGCAGACATTTTGGGATATGTCATTTATCTTCCCAGAAGATTATAATGACTTTGCCTTTTGCCCTTTTTCCACACTCCAGAAGCCTTTGGCCAAGCCTTGGCCTTCTGGAATATCGAAGTAAGGTGCGCCTTGCGCTTCTTGCCTTATCGCAAACTTTGGCTTTGTCTCCTTGAGAATAGCCATTAACTTTCCAAGAGTTTACTATTGCAATTTAGTACTTCAAAGATCTAAGAATAGATCTATGAAGATCCTTCAATTTCAATATCATACTTTAATGATCTAATCCTTAGTTCTGATTGAGAAATTAAGGAGTCTTTTTGGCAAGCATAAGGGATTAAGCACTAAAGTTATCATCACATGAATATTCCAAATATCATGCTCTACTATTTGCTTAACTTTGGGCTTAGGCCTAATATGTTATTTTATCAAATAAAGTAACTTATTAGTTTCCAGGACTATCCTGAAATTTTATTCCCGATTTGAAAATTAAAGTCGTTTAAAATATTTTTCACCCAGGATTATGTTTTAAACACTAATCTTTCAATTTTCTTGATTCCAATAGTCCAACTATCGAATCAACGATTTAGGTACTGTTTATTAGAATGATTACTATAGTCCAACTATATAATCAACTATAATTTAATTGATTAAATTCAATTATATTGATTACTATAATCCAATTATAAAATCAACTATTAATTGAAATAGTTTGAATACAGTCCAACTGATTTAAAACAACGATTAAATATTAGTCCAACTAATAAATAATTTATTTGACGAAAAATGATATGAGCGTGTATGGCAAGTAACTAAACGAATATTGCAAATTTAATATTTGCCTCCCACTATTTTTCGGCGAGCCTCTAACCCTCTGTTGAGTACTCGGGAAACCTTGTTTCCTAGTGGGCTAGGATCCCGTTAAATAACACACAATCTTGACTTTGGCCAACAAATTGTATGATAATTAACTAGGTAGATCTCTAAGATCAATTGGATCTCATCCAATTCCTAGATCCAGTAGGGGGACATCCAAGTCCGAAACATATATCTTATATATGCCAATATATCCAATATATTGCCTAACCTTTTTCCTCTGAATCAACTAAGCATTGGCTTTGGCACAACAAACTTAGTGTTCCCAGTTAAGCATGACCCATTGACCTTGGAAAGCTTCGTAATCAATGTCGATGGACAAGAAGTGATCTTGACTTTGGCCAACAAATCACAACTTGGACAAGACACTGATATGGAACAGAGCTCACGTGATTCAAACACATCCTCGACGGACAAAGGCCTTGACTTTGGCCAACAAACCAATGCCAGTCTTGGATCTTGAGTAAGAATCACTCAATGGAAGGAAAAACGCTTAATATTTTGTGAGGGTTTTTCGCATGCAAATTGGCAACCAATTTATTATCTTTGTTAAGGTCTCATCATCATACACCCTTAAACATGCATTCTAAACACATAATAAGGCGCGTAAAATAAAATAGTAATGATATGCAGATTGATACTTTACACATTGATCCTAGATCAAATCTCTCACTTTCCTCTCTCCCGCAAGCACAAGTATTACTTCTACCCGTTACATAACACTTCTAAAGAAACCTCATTTACATTGAGGGGAATACGTGAGAAGAGAAATACACAGAGTCAAATAGGTAATAGGCTGGACACGCAAGTCCAATTAATAAATTCTAAATTTATTACAACAATTTCCAAAATTGCCCCACCCATCTAATATCCATATGATATACATTATTCATGCATCGCAACCATGTATTCACACAAACATGTTATCAATCAATTTAATCCAATTAATTAATCTGATAATTAATGACCATCCAATGTTCAAACAACGATTTGATTTTGCGCGAGTCAAACTCATTTTGCGAATAAGTACTCAAAGTACGAATTCTTGAATATATTAAACTACAAAATTAAATCCAATTCAATTTGCATTTAATATTAATTCGCTATTTAATTCCAAATTAAATATTACACTTTATTAACGAACTTTTACGACTTAAATTCCAAATTTAATCGTTACGGGTCTCAAAGCTCGATTAACATCCAATTTTAATTTAATTAAAGTCCAATGGGCTTTTAATTAATTTCTTAAGGCATGGACTTTTGGTCAATTTGGGTCAAACCCAATAACCAAAGCCCATTCAAGGAATAACCCCATAAGCCTAGAAATCAATTTAGGCACATTAGGCCCAATTAATAATTAAGGTCCATTAAGTTATAATTGGACTTTATGGAAATGGTTTTGGGCCCAATTGGATCCAACCAATTTGCCTAAACAAATCTTGGTACAACCAAGCCCAATAAGCCCAATTACAACTTTTCAAGCCCAATTTCCAAAATTAGCCCAATATAATTAAATTCCAAAATTCCAATTTCAAAATTTAATTACTCAAAGTGTATAGCATAATTAATTACCCAAATCAATATTTCCAAAACACCAATTAGCCTAATTAATCATGCTTATTAACATTAAAACATGTCCAACACATTTTAACAAAAATCAAACCCATTTTCATGCTCATTTAGTCTCGGCAATAAGGGCATTTTTATGTCCGATTTGAATTCAATCCAATTAAATCCAATTCAACATTACCCAATGTTTTCCAACTCATCCAATGATCAAAAACAAAAAAATACCAAGACATTTAGGGCTATGTCATTCTCGGCCAAGCCAATATTTTGGGCAAAATTGTTCCAAACAATATTTCATAAAATTGATCCAATCAAACTTCAATTAACCATCATTTAAGCATACTTAATCAAACAATTTAACCAAATCATGCTCAAAATCAATTTACCCAATTTTAACCCTAAATCAAATTTCATGCTTTTACTCGCTCTAATACCATTATTGGGTTTCTCTAAGTCCCGAGGAACGATTATCAAGCAAGAAACAACATGTGAATACATCAAGGAAGTTGCGGAATACTTACATCGATCGGTTGAGGCGATGCGTCGAAGAACAAAACTTTTTAAGCCCTTTGAAGATCCTCCAAGGCTCACGGCAGTCACTGTTTTTTGTCTCCAAATTCGGTCCAAGCTCCAAGCTTTTAAGTGTTGATTCCAAGCTCACAAGTGGGTTTCCCTATCACCTTAGGATGACTCCAAATGGTGTGCTAGCACTTGGTGATTTTTGCCACAAAAATCACCCTTGCACTCATCTTCATTCTCGGCAGAAACCAGTGAAAGAAGAATAAATACGGCCCTAGGCCGTGAGAGAGGAAGAGAATTGTGTGAGAGAGAGATGTGTTAGGTTGGTGAAAATAAGTTAATGATTTTCTAAAAATCAAAACACATAAATTGCTTTCCAAAAGTCAATCCATAAATGCCTTCAACCACCATATCAACTATTCACATCACTCAATCAAGTGACAAGTTGTCACATCACTCAAAGTGACTAATGATTCGACGCTTGATGTGACTAATGATTTGACGCTTGATGTGACTTGCGGGCCGCACTTGAATTCGAAATACGAGTGCGTTCGCAAACACTCCCGGCTCGGGTTCGCTAATTCCAAATTAATGAAAATTTCGTTGCGACGTAATTAAATAATTATGCCTAGCAAAATCATTATTCACGTCGCTAACGAATTAATTCTAAATTAACTCGTTCGCCCGAATTAAAATCTAATTTCAATCCGCGTCGAAATCCAATTTCGTTTAATATATCGAATATATTAATTTTATCGATTAATTCCAAATTAATCGTTTTCTCTCTTTAATAATATTTTATAACAGATAAAATATCTCCGTAATTAATCCCAGATTAATTTTCTCTCTCATCATTAATTAATCCCAGATTAATAAAGTGTGAGTCATACGTCATCGGTGAATCTTCGGGAAACAACCCATGAGATCCCCGGATATGTTGGCAGTAAATCCGGTTGTCGGACTATCCGAACACGTAAGTACCTAGTACTACGGTTGTACCGATTTACCGAAAAGGTTTGCTTCTAGCATAGCGCCATGTCTACCCAATTCTCCAGAAATATCCTTACAGGAATATGTGATCTATATCAGCAGTAGTATACGTAGTATTGCGTATTTCGATCCAGTATCGGATGTCACGTGCAAGGCCTGGGGCTGGAATTGTGTCTGCCCCGTACGAAGCACATATTGAATCTCTGGTAACTAATCTCTATAATCAGATAAACATGACCTTGTCATAATATCCCGATAGCTGCAGCATATAAGAGAACAAGTTTCGTATCCTACGTGACCATCATCTCCACTATGACTGGAGTGATACTTCCGTCTTGACATCACACCCAACACACTACGATTCTCAATATACCCAGCAGAGGCGTACACAGAACCTGTTAAAGCCCTGGACGACCTAAAACCAAAGCATATTGATTGTCGCAAGTATTAGCGGTGCAAGTCTCAGGTTAAGACCAAATACACCTACCCTGATTCGGACTTCCATAGACACATAGTCATACTACCAATGGAATTCTGAGGGTCTATCCAGAGCGAAGTTGTTTTCCATACCATCGGTAAAACACAACCTCCTACTACACTTGCATGAGTATCCTATACCCAAATATATGCGAACTATACTGTTATGCCCTCACAACACGCACAAGTGTAATACTTGTCTTTTACGCATTATCAATGTCCAATCTCGATAATACTCTGACTAGGGATATTTAATTATTAAACCTTCGTGTATTGATACTGTCTCATATCATCTCAATCCAGGAACTAATCATATGGACCTTTCATCATTTATACATCTTGGTGATCTAATCACAAATGATGAAAGAGCAATTTCCTTTGTCACATAGTTAATTTGTACAACAACACCATGATCTGTACAAATAGTGATGTTATTGGTCATAACTGTCCAACACAAAATACCCGTGCACTCAAGGCGTAGTCTTGCCGTTGAGTTTTGGCTTTGGTGTGTGCACCTTTGGAGGCCACACACTTGGGTGGCTCTTTGGAACGTGGAAGAGCTTGCTGAGTTCGAGAAAAGCTTGTAGATTTGAGGGAGGACTGGAGGAGTCTTCGGTTCAAGTAAGTCTTTTTCTTTCTTTATTTTAATTATAGTTCTTATGATAGTTAGCATGTTTAGGTTTATGTTCTTTGCATGTTTTATGAGTTTTTATGCTTAGAATATATAGTAACATGCCTAGGCTTGTAGAATAATCAAAACAAATGGGTCTTGGGCAAAGGGATAGCGGAGTCATAATTTGATTTATTTAATTTTCTGCTGCGCACTCGCGACCGCTTCCCAACAACCTCATTCTAGAGGTTGTTCTCCATTCCCGGAGTGCCATTCCCGGCTTGCTCATCCTCATTCCCGAGGAGTTGCTCGTCCTAATTCCCGAGGTTGTTCTCCATTCTCGGAGTGCCATTCCTGGCTTGCTCGTCCTTATTCCCGAGGAGTTACTTGTCCTCATTCCCGAGGTTGTTCACCATTCCCAGAGTGCCATTCCTGGCTTGCTCATCCTCATTCCCGAGGAGTTGTTTATCCTCATTCCCGAGGTTTTTCTCCATTCCCGAAGTGCCATTCCCGGCTTCCTCATCCTCATTCCCGAGGAGTTGTTCATCCTCATTCCCGAGGTTGTTCTCCATTCTCGGAGTGCCATTCTCGGCTTGCTCGTCCTCATTCCCGAGGAGTTTCTCATCCTCACTCCCAAGGTTTTTCTCCATTCCCGTAGTGCTATTCCCAGCTTGCTCATCCTCATTCCCGAGGAGTTTATTGTCTTCATTCCCGAGGTTGTTCTCCATTCCCAGAGTGTCATTCCCGGCTTGCTCGTCCTCATTCCCGAGGAGTTGCTCGTCCTCTTTCCCGAGGTTGTTCTCCATTCCCGGAGTGCCATTCTCGGCTTGCTCGTCCTCATTCCCGATGAGTTGTTTGTCCTCATTCCCAAGGTTTTTCTCCATTCCCGGAGTGCCATTCCCGGCTTGCTCGTCCTCATTCCCGAGGAGTTGCTCGTATTTGCCACTTTTTTCCTTTTTTCTTCAAAAACCTGCGAACACAAAACAAAAATTGCGTGTATGTGACGTGTATGCATGTTTGCATGGATGTATTTCCTATTCCGATGTGTTAGGCCTTCCTTGTGCTCTTTGGTGCCTTTTGCCTATAAAAAGCTTTAGTCGCCCTCTGGGCCTGCTTACAGTTTTCTTCTGCCAATTCTCCTCTGGTGATCACTCAGTTCTTTTGGTCTCATGGCTCATGATCCCGTTATGTCCTTTTGTCTTACAGGTTCATCCTGATCTTTTGCCTAAGCTGTCCTGCTAATAGTTACACATATTATCGTCCTCAAAAGATGCCCAGTGATGAAACCAGAGAACCTTCAAAGCACTCAATAAAACTCAAATCTGAGTTTTTGAATAAATGATCTAAGCCAAACTCAAAGTGTGTGTGTGTGAAGGTTCATTCACAGCTTGATTCCTAGGTAAGCCAACTCAATGATTTCGTTTAAAAATAGGGATCGATGGGTCAAATCAACCTAGATGTCTCAATTATGCTCTGCGATTGCTTTTCTGTGTCAATATGGTATGGTTTTATTTTTATTTTTTTCTTTTGTCTCTCTTTTTGCTTTTCTTTTTGATTTTTTTTCTTTTTTTTCTTTTTTTCTTTCTTCTTTTTTTTTTCAACACATCTGCCCTTTAAGGTAGCATTTCTTCTCATGGTGGTCCTAATACTCGCCCATGGGTAGCTTCACGCTTATCGGTTATAGGTGGTTTAATTTTTTATTTTAGAGACTTTTCTTTTATTTTCAACCATACCATACATCATAACACTAGCAAATCAGAATTGACATCTAAGCAAACGGTCATTCATCGACATGCAATTTCTTCAACTAGTCACTTTGCCAACTACTCAGGCTTTCACTGCTAAAAACCTATTATTAAGTGCTCACGAGTCTAACCTAGATCAATTACTCAAAACATCAGATAAAAGTACATTAAAGAGCTTATCATTTCTAAGATTTCACCCTGAAGCAATCAATTCCATCATCGGACTTATGCCTAACTGTTAAGGACTAAAAGCAAATTTTTTTTCTGAAGGCCCCCCAATGGTCTTTCTATTTTGGCCGTAAAATTTTCTGTTTCTCGGCTTTCTCTTCCTCGATATCCATGTTTGCTAAACTATTCTTGACAAGTCTTCCTTCTTCTCTAACCCAACGGATATCTATGATGGCTTTTAGACAAATGGGTCAACATGATGCATGTATGCATGTGATGTATGAGATGTATGTGGTTATCAAAACAGCATATATCCTTCCGAACTTATTCCTCTCACACTCGTGGTAAATCCATTTTTGTCCTAGGTATGGCTTATTTTAAGCACCAATGTGGGGTACACAAAACTGTTCTCTCCTACGCTACAAGGGTGAACCTTGGCTACCTCAGTCCATTTCCATCGATAAAAGACAAAGACCGCCCATTTACAATATTGACTAAGCCTATTATAGGGATCGTGCCATTGTCTAGAAATGACGAATTAGGCCATCGATAATCATGGTTGTGGGGATAGACTTGGAGATATCCAAAAGTATACAAATATGCCATAACAAGACGTACCATTCCTGGATGAAAGCCAGTGCGGATATCGGAGTCATGTGTTTGGCATATTCGGATCATGTTTGGACCTTCTAAGCCCATCAAGGTTTTCATACAAGTTGGCACGTTATCATTTTAAAGCGTTCAATCAGATTATCGCAAGGTGTAAACTTGTCCCAGTTGAAAAGGCCCAACAGGTTTACACTTTGGTGATAAGGTGACTAAATAACTTCTTCAAAAATAGGGGGCCAAACACGAGGTGGCCCATTGTCATTTTGAAAACTTTTGGCCTAATTATCATAAGATACAAACTCGTCCCAATTTAAGTGGCCCAACAAGTTCGTAACTATGACGAGAAATCCAAATGAATCCAAATGATAATGGTCTCAAACATAAGCATAGGGGGTAGCTTCTATAAGACATACAACTATGGTTCATATGTGGGCTTATAAAGATATGGATAAAGGCTCTCACCGGTTAAGGGTTGCCCACAACTAGGTCCCCCCACTCAAGGGTTCGAGCGACCAAGTGAGTGCACCTTTTTTATACCCTAAGGTACGTGCCAACGAGTGATGACGCCATATAACGATCTGCCGCCTTAAGTGAAAGCGACTTCACGATACATGACGCCATCGGGGTAAAAAGGGTATTCAAAATATATGAGACTTGGGTAACCAAAGCCAAAGCCACGGACACTACAAGGCATTGTTTCGGGGCCGATACTCTATCCCCAGTGGAGTCGCCATCTGTGGGTGCGAAGCGGGGTTTACCGCTATGCCTATGATGCTTAGCAACCACGACACAGTTGGGCTCACAGCCCGTAGAGAGTACGGAGTAGCCCGCGGGGGACTAAATTGGAGAATAAAGGAGTCACCACCCAGTGTGTACTGGGAAATTATTTAAGGCCGCACTCACCCCTCGCAAGGGAAAACCTCAAACTGTTGGGTTCAAAATGGTCCATTACTTATGCCAGTATAATGTACGGGTTCACACAAAGGTATAACCAAGTCTTAATACAAAAAATGCAAGGTAATTCAAATAACACACAAGTTTGCACACCCATGAACATAAATATAAACGAAAGCCAAAACACAGTTCTGAAAGCATATTAATCAAAGAAGTACGATAATGTAAATTATAAGAATAGTAAGAACGTTAGTAATAAATGCAAATAATAAAATACATAATTCAAAATAGATAACTAAAGAGACGAAAATGCATAAAATATGAAGGAATAGTCTATCCAGTGTGTGCGCGTTCGTGCAGCATTCGAGAACGCGTTCGAACAGAATGAGACAGAATGCATGCGTTCGAGTAGCGTTCGGAAATGCGTTCGAACGTGATTACAAAAATGGCATCTATAATAACATAAACACATGCGTGAATATTTCCCGAGCGGTACGTGGAGTTGTATCCCAATTACATACCGCACTACCGTCCATTCGGATTCAGCTACAGAATTTATGTATGAGTTTCCATCTGATATACCGCAAGAGGCAACACTCAATCATTGACACAATGCAAACATGAAAGTAAACGTGAAGTGATGCGAAAAAACATAAGCAAGAATAAGAGTGGAATAATAAAGCGAGATGAATACATAAAAACACAAATGGCGGAAATAAATACCGGAACATCAAAAGAAAAATAAATAGCGAAACAAAAGAAATGAGATGCGACCAAGAGACTTGGCCGATTTTAGTGTGGGATCTCACATGCCCGGTTGGACATATTTCACGTTGAACCAAGCATACAGCGTCCAAGACTACAAAATAAATATGGTAAAGGGTGCCCTCAGGCATTTCCCACAAATGAGTGACCTTTAATCCAATGTAAGTAGTCATGAAAGTGGATACGAAATAATATAGTCGAACATAAACAAAAGACAAACGAAAATAAATAACGGAGCATCAAAAGAAAAATAAATAGCGAAATAAAAGAAATGAGATTCGACCAAGAGACTTGGCTGATTTTAATATGGGATATCGCATGCCTAGTTGGACGAATTTCTCGCCCAACCAAGCATGTCTTGTTCGTGATAACAAAATAAATATTAACAGGGAGGGCCATCAGGTCTTACCTTTTAAGTCACTCCTCGGGAGTGAGTTGAGAAGCCACCGGAAGGGTTAATGCTTCGCTATTTTTCTGGTTTGCTGGTTCAATGTTCTTGCTCACTGTTTCACTATTTTGAACTGTTGTTTTCTCTATTTTAGCTGCTATTTTCAGGCTTATTTTTGGACTGGTCTTGGGTGATTTTTGGGACTGTTTTTGGTGTTTTAAGGAACTATTTTTGGGGGGTGTTTCTCGGTAATGGGCTGCTATTTTAGGGACTATTTTGCGTTGGTTTTTGTTCGGTTGAAAGCTATTTTTATTGCTTTGTTCGGTGCTAAGGGCTTGTTTATTGTTTTGTTTGGTATTCGGTCAATGGGCTATTATTTTGTGGCTTTGGTGTTTGGTGTTCTTGGTGGGTGGAGGGCTATTGGTTTCACGTTGATTACTGGTTGTGGGCAGTTTTCACGGCTTTGGGGTTATTTTCTTTGTGGGTTTGTTATTGTCGGTAGGGTTGCTAGTGTTTCGGCTAAGGGTCTTTTGGTTTTTGGTCCACACTGATATGGGGGTTTACTGGTCACGCTGCTTGGATTTGTGTTTGTTCGGTGAATGTGATGAGGGGGCATTGGTCTTGTGTGTGTCGTGTAAGTGAATTGCTGAGATGTTGTTATTTTTGGCGTGAAGAGTCTGTGGCTGCTTGGTTTTCGGTCCACGCTATTTGTTGATCACTATTTTGTTTTTTTAGGTTTGTTCTCGGCTGCAGGTGGATTAATTTTGTTTTGTTGTTGGCCGAGAGTTGTTGAAAGAGAGAGAAGGGAGAGATAGGACGTGAGCTAGGGTTTTTGTTCTGCTTTGATTTGGCCGAGAGTTGTTGAAAGAGAAAGAGAAAATGGATGAAGAGAGAAGAAATGAGAGAGGGGCCGTGTAGAAAAATGAGAGAGAAAAGAGAGGGAAATGAGACAATTCAAATCCAAGAGAGACTTAGGGTTGTGTCATGTCTTCTTTTTATAGTTGCATGCTAGGGTTTCTATTGTATGTGTTTTACTAGGGTTTTTTCCATTGTATTTGGTGTGTGGCCGCCCAACTCCTCCTCTTGGTCAAGATTTTCCTTCCAAATTTGAGGGATTCAATCTTGGCTAATTTGGAAGGGGATTAGAATAGATTTTGGCACATGTTTTGCATGGGGTTTTATTATTTTGGATAAGGCTTGGGCGTGTGGGCCTTGTGAGTTGCATGGGTTGCATGGGCTTTGGATAGGTTGTATGGCTTTGTGTGGTGTGGGTGTGTATGACATGGATAAATGGGCTTTCATGGGTTGCGGGGGTTTTGAGCCGAGGCTAATGTTTAAAACAGAAATTGACTAAGCGAACCCGAGGCTAATTTAGTGAGTTCAAATCTGACGAGGTATTGATTTTAGAGTTTTCCCTTCCGACATTCGTTTCCCGCGACTTCCGCGACTCACCAGGTAATGCCTCCATACAAGGCTCATCATTGGGCTTTATGAAAAAATGCAATGCCTACAGGTATATAGGATGGAAATCCGGATGTAAGTTCCATAGCCGATTCTGAATAAACAGTAATATGGTTAGCACTCGTGACTCAATTCCACATGCCATTGGGAGATGGCCATTTCGCTATGAATACATCCAAAATAAAGGCTTATTATATCTGATATTGCATATGAAAGTTTCTATGTTTCCAGACTACGCAGTACATCCAGCCAGACTTCAAGTAAGTCCGATCGGGGATGAAGGTTAAATGCTATATCTGGCCGACTTTAAGCCATGTCTGGTCAGGCCTCTCCAAGGCCAAGCCCACCTAATATGTGTTTTAGCCTATTTTAGCTTGTTTAATTATTGTTGTAATGTTTTAATTTCGCATATAATCTTTATTTATTTACCATTTTTCGTGTTTGCACTTTGTGTGTTACTTTAAATCGCTTTCGTGTATGATCTTACATTATAAGATATGGAGATACCTCTTTTTAGTGTAAATATTATATTGACATCAGTAAGAGACCATTCTAAACCCAAAAGTGTTTAATACCGGACCTTGTGAAGGGTATAGTGCGGCCTTAAATCATTCCCAGTGTTTTATAATGGGTGGCGACTATATTATTCTCTAGTTAGTCCCCTCGTATGACTATTTGTACTCTCTACGGGCTACGAACCTAACAGTATAGTGGTCACTGATGTCATAGGTATAGTAGTAAACCCCACTTTGCTCCTACAACTGGGGAAAATGACCTTGTAGCATTTACCTCACCCTCATATTTTCCTCAGCGTCTCTAGAAACACAAGCTGAACAAGCAGTTTGCTCGACTGTTAGATGTGTTCAAGAAGCTACACATTAACATCCCGTTCACGGAGGTGCTAGAGTAGATGCCTAATTATGTCAAGTTCATGAAGGATATCATGTCCAAAAAGCGAAAACTATGTGATTTTAGATAATAGTGTTTACGGAGGAATGCAGTGCCATTATCACGAGAAAGCTTCCTTTGAAACTGAAAGATTCTGGTAGTTTCACCATTCCCTACACCATAGGGAACCACTATTTTGGCAAGGCATCATATGATTTATGTTCCATTATTAATTTGATGCCTTTGTCTATTTATAAGAAACTAGTATTGGAAGAAGGTAAGCCTACCACAATCACTCTACAGCTTGTTGACAGGTCACTTACATACCCAAGAGAAATGGGTATAGGACGTTCTTGTAAAGGTGGACAAGATATTTTTTCTAGTGGATTTCATTATTCTAGACATAGAAGAAGACATAGAAGTTCTTATCATACTCGACATTCTATTCTTGGCGACAGGTTGAACCCTTATAGATGTGAATAAAGTTGAGTTAACCATTAGGGTTCAAGACCAAGAGGTAACATTTAACGTATTTAAAGCAATGAAATTTATGAATGATGAAGGAAAGGACGAGTGTTTTAGAGTATACATAGTAAATAATGTTATTCAAGATACATTTGCACTGCACTAAATTACCAACATCCTTGAAGCATGTATTGTTCATATGTATGATGAAGAGAAGATGAATTTCATAAGTGTTTGAACTATATTGATGCTTCTCCTCACTTTAGACCTAACCTATAAGTGGAAATCTTAGAGCTACCAGCAAAAAGGCTTGTCAAACCCTTTATTGAATAGCCACCATAACTAGAGCTAAAGTTGTTTCCAAGTCATCTTCGAATACATTCTTAGAGAGATCCTTTACACTTTCAGATATTATTGCATCTTCCTTAACTTTAGTACATGAGGATAAGCTGTTAAGAGTGTTGCGAGAGCACAAAAGAGCCATAGGATGGACCATTGTAGACAGAAGAGGTATTTGTTTGTCCATCTGTATGCACAAGATTCTAATGAATGATTAGTACACCGCTACAGTAGAGCATCCAAGAAGATTAAATCCAATAATGAAGGAGGTGGTGAAGAAAATGATCATTAAGTGGTTGGATGATGGCATCATATATCCAATATCTAATAGCTCGTGGGTAAGTCCAATGCAGTATGTGCCTAAGAAATGTGGAATTACCGTTGTCACTAATGAGAATAACAAGTTTATTTCGACACAAATAGTGACTAGCTAGAGGATCTGCATGGATTACATAAAGCTCAACAGTGCCACTTGGAAAGACCACTTCCCGCTGCCATTTATTGACCAGATATTGGATCGACTAGTGGGACACGAGTATTATTGCTTCCTAGATGGGTACTTTGGGTACAATAAAATTTACATAGCTCCACAAGACCAAGAGAAAACAATGTTCACTTGACTATATGGCACATTCGCTTTCCATATAATGTATTTTGGCCTATGCAACACGTCTGTAAAGTTTCAAAGACGCATGATGGCTATTTTCTCAAACATGATTGAGCATAGTATAGAAGTGTTCATGGTCAGTGTTTGGAGATTCCTTTGACAGCTGTTTGGAAAATATGGGTAAAATACTGACGAGATGCGAATAAATAAATCTAGTACTCATTTGGGAAAGTGTCACTTCATGGTGCATAGGGGCATTGTATTGGGATATCAAACACTCTACCCTCTATAAAAACACACCCTCACTCCGCATCAATCACAAAAATCGACTTCAAGCACTTCCTCAACTCCCATTACAAACTCTATCACCATCCTCTATGATAATTACGACTGAGGTGGGCGAGCACCTCCATATTCTAGGTTGAACCCCACTCTTCTCTCCAAGTTCATTTGAAGAAATTTGTGCTTATTGAGACAAAATCGAAGTTTGGGGGGCTTAGAGAAAGCATGGGTAATCATATAGAAGTCTTTAAATAGTGAATTGTAACTTGAAAAGTGGAAAAATATATGTAAACGTGGGAAACTCAGTCAAAATTTTCCTAAAATCCTTGCCAAACTCCCCGTATTGTTTCTAAGAGATCCAGAGGCAAAGCCGCCGCCACCCATTCCTACCACAGCACCAAATTTATCTCAGCGACAGCTGAAAGCATCATGAAAAATAGATGGGTCAGAAAATTCCTATCAACGGGAGTTTTATGCAAATGCCTACGAGCATTGGGGCTACTTGGTCATGTTGCGCGTCAAATAGGTGCCACTCGATTGAGCAACCATCAACTGATTCTATGGCCTTCCGGATTTTAATAATGAAGAGTACACAGACGCGATCGAGTAGAATGATTTGGATCACGCAATTGCAGTACTCTATATCTCTAATGCTTCATGGGAGGTCAACGACAATGAGGAACATGTTAAGATGAGCTTAAGGTCCCTTATCCAAATGCTCGTGTCTTGTTCCATTTCTTAACCTGCACACTTCTTTTGGGCTCTCATATCATATATGTCACTAAAGACCAGATGATCATACTCTACTCTCTTATAGAAGATGACTCCATTGACATGTGTGGCCTTATCTCCACTAATATTGTTCGGACCGCCCACCCTACACCTGTAGGTTTACTCTATTGCGGCCTCATCACCAATTTGTATGCTTAGGCTAAAGTTCATATGGATTTCAGGGAGGAGATTATGCCACCTACCACTGCTTTGACCATGAGTACCATTCAGAAGCTCTGTACTGAGAGGGTTTCTGCCGCTAGTTCCTCATTCGCGCGCCCTCAGCCATTAACTTGGCCATCAGTCAGACTGCTCCCCGTAGTGCTGTTAGGGTTTTAGGGGTATTACCGGGTAACGCAGCGGAACGCAAAAAATTAAATTTTTCCAATTTCAATAATTTTTCTGGGTATTTAAAACAAAACAATTTATTCTAATTACTCAATACTCAAAAATTCAGTTTTTACCCAAAATCCATAATTTTTTCTTAATTACCATGAGACCCAAAGGTTTTTATTTTGATCATTTTAGTCCTAATTTGTCAAATATAAATTTAGGTGAATTTTAATCACTACCAAAATGATTTATACATGTCATATAGATCAAGATACAACTCACAATAAAATCCCCAAAATTCTTGAAATTGCTGATAGCCTTCAAAATTTTATCATTTGATCATTTTGGTCATAATTTGTTAAAACAAGCTTACATGATTTGCAATCAACACCAAAATAATTTGTATATCTTATATACATCACAATACAACACATATATGAAAAGCCTCAATTTTTGTTGAGGTATGAACCCTAATTTTTCAAATTAATCCAATTAACAAAATTAACCAAAATTAATTCAATCTAACATTTTAATCTAATCTCTACAACACCAAACAAGTCTCATTGATAAGTGCAGTTTATACCCACTTATTCCCGCACTCTTAGCTTACTATTTTGTTAGGTTTCATGTCATTTAATGTGTTTTGTAGTTTGTTTTATGTTTTATTAGTAGGAAGCATTAGGACATGGATCTTGGAGCAAATGGACTTGTTTTGGGACCATCAGGACGTATCGAAAGCACATTGTAGACAATACATTTTTTGCATGAGCCCAATGATGAGCCTCGTATGGAGGCACTACTTGAAAAGTTGCGGAAGTGGCGAAGAACGAATGTCGGAAGGAAGGAAAACCTCCAAAATTAGCCCCTCATCGGATTCAGACTCACTAGCCCGCCTCAGATTCACTCAGTCAGTTTCTGTTTCAAACCTTAGCCTCGGACCCACCATGCAGCCCATAGAGAATCGGCCCATGCAGCCCATGATCCATCCACACGCCCAAAACCCCATGCATTCCACATATCTAAATCCATTCATCAACACTTTCTAATTTAATGAGATTTAAATCCAATCCTTGCCAATTTAACAAGATTTGAAATCACCTCATCACCGAATTTAGAGGATTTTATTCCCAAAATAATTTGAGAATATATCCCCCAAATAAATGTGATTTATTTCCCTATTTAGAGATTCTTTCAAAACAATATAAAATGGACACTTTTTCATTATCAAGAGGCTTGCACAACAATCATCATCAAAAAAACCCTAGACTCTATTCTTCTTCTTGATCAACCACAACCAAAACCAGCCACCAAAGACAGCCATCACCGAAAACAACAAACCCAAAACCAACGAAACAACCACCAAAAACTGAACAAAAGTAAGAAAATCGAATAACAGCAAGCCACCAAAAAACAACCAAAAGAACAACAACAAAAACAACCAAAACAGCAGCCAAAAATCACCAAAAACAGCAGCCAAAAAACAACCAAAACAGCAGCCAAAAACAACCAAAACAGCAGCCAAAAACAACCAAAAGAACAACAACAAAAACAACCAAAAGAACAACAACAAAAACAACCAAAACAGCAGCCAAAAACAACCAAAACAGCAGCCAAAAACAACCAAAACAGCAGCCATGAACAACCAAAACAGCAGCCAAAAACAACCAAAACAGCAGCCAAAAAACAACCAAAACAGCAGCCAAAAAACAACCAAAAGAACAACAACAAAAACAACCAAAACAGCAGCCATGAACAACCAAAACAGCAGCCAAAAATCACCAAAAACAGCAGCCAAAAAACAACCAAAACAGCAGCCCAAAAACAACCAAAACAACAGCCAAAAATCGTGGACCAAACAGCAAGCAGAAACCAAGAAACAGCAAACCAGAAACAGCAAATAGTGAACTTGAAATAGCAAACAGAAAACAGAAAAACAGCGAAGCTTCAATCCTTCCGGCGACGGCCTAACGCACTTCCGAGAAAGCAACTTAAAAGGTAAGACCTGATGGCACCCTTACCACATTTATTTTCATAGTTCCGAACGGTGCGTGCCCGGCTGGACGTGAAATACTGGCCAAATTTCAAAGCCGGGTATGCGAAGTCCTACATCAAAGACGGCCAAATTTCTGGCCACATTCTTTTCTTTCTTCGGTATTTTGTTATTTGTTTTTTATCTATTATTATTATCTTTTTTATCTATTTATTCGCTTTTATTGTTATTTTATTATTTCGCCTTTATTTTATTTCATGTTGGTGATTATCCGCATATGCATGATTATTTTTTTATGTCCGCTTACATTGCATCAATGATTATGTTCGTTATTATCCCTTGTGGTATATCGAATGGAAACCTAGACATAAATTCTATAACCGAATCCGAATGGACGGTAATGCGGTTTTTACTTGGGATACAACTCCACGTGCCACTCGGGAAATACTCATATATGCGTGATTAACCCATTTTTTGTCATTTATTTATTGACTTTTTTCCTGCTTTTAATTATTTATTATGAATTTCATTATCGCATCTCTTATTTCTTAATTTAATATGCTTTTGGAATCATGTTATTATGATTATTATGTTGCTTGGGTATGATATTGCATTTTTATTCGCTTTTATGTATGAATTGCATTAAGACTTGGCTATACCATTATGTGAACCCGTCCATTATACTGGCATAAGTAAGAGACCATTCTGAACCCAACGGTTTGAGGTCTTCCCTTACGAGGGGTGAGTGCGGCCTTAAATTTTCCCAGTTCACACTGGGTGGCGACTCTTTTATTCTCCGGTTTAGTCCCCCGCGGGCTACTCCGTACTCTCTACGGGCTGCGAGCCCAACAGTGTCGTGGTCGTCGAGCATCATAGGCATAGCGGTAAACCTCGCTTCGTTCCTACAAACGAGAGAAAATAGAATATGTGAAAAAACATTATCCTAAAATTTGGCCTTCCGTCGCGACTCCCAGACAGACTTAATACATTATTCCCGAGTATTTGGCGTCGCGACGCTGTGGCAGATGTCCTAATCTTCAGAAATTATTATTTTACATGCACAATGACTCCAAGACTTTCCTATAAATATAGAGGCTCGTCTAAAACCCTAAAGAGGAGGCTAAACACAACTCAAGAGTAAAAACACATATTTTAGATAGATCCAATGAGGAGGATTGAAGAGCGACAAGAGGAGGCGAATGCAGTGACGTCTGAAGACGAAGGGATTTAATTCGGGTTTAATCTTCTAGTTTCTCTTTTCAAACTCTAATGATGTCCATTATGTTCATGATCCTATTTTCATTGTTTTTATCTTTAGTCATGAACTAGCTCCATTATTCTAGAGGATGATGTAGCATATGCTTAAACCTATGTTTTAATTGCCAATTGATTATTACAAAGTTTTAATTCAATTTATTTATATTCTCTTGTGTTTAATGCTTCTAGTTTGTTGGCCACAAATTGAGATGATGCATGTTTAGAATCTATCGCTTGGGAGAAAGGGATTTTGAATAGGTTCTAGAGAATATAACCTAGGGGTTTTATAGAGTTCGAGAGAATCTATAATCCCTTTGAAGTCGTTAACAAAGAATCACAAATTGTAATGAATTGTTAATTACTAGATTTTTATAGGGATATCAAAGTCTGTAATTAATAATCTTTTCACTATTGCTCGGGAGAGGGGGTGGAATATTTTAGGATTCTTGACTTATAACCAATGTAACTGAATAAGGATTGAATGGCATGACAAATACATATGGGATAACAAGGTGAAATCAGACTCTAGAATCTATATTTTCTTGGATTATCCTTGTCAAACGTTTTACTATTTTGTTTATTTAGTTTTTAATCTAAATTTAGTTGTTTTCTAGAATAAAGTTAGGATTATCAATTATAGTACTTAGTGTGAGTTGAATACAATCCCTATAGGTTCGACACTCTTTCATTTATCTTTACTAAAACTTGACACCGTACAATTATAGTACGATATAAAATATCACAACATTCACCACTTTGAAACAACTCAAGAATAATTCTAGGTCATCATTGAGTGGCCTAACAACTCTAGAATGGCAACAATATCATATAATAATCAAAAGTGTTCTTATTAACCATTAATAAGCATACTTTAATAAACATACATGCATACATCTTTCATTCATGCTTCCAACCATTTTATTACAAAACTAAAAAAGTATAGAAATAACCAAGCATCAAATGTTATAGCTTAGAACCTTAGAAATATTTTTCTAGTTGGAGAAAAGTTGAAAAAACTTATAAATCTTGAAGTGCCACAATCTCGGGACCTTGCACACGACATTGTCCCCTCGCGATAAAATCTCTCGAGTGATGTGATACTTTCTTTCCACATGTTTCGATTTCCGATGCGCCCTCGATTCCTTTACTTGTGTAATGGCTCCATTATTATCGCATTATAACGGAATCAGATTCTCGATACTTGGTATTACTCCCAACTCTATGATAAAATTCTTAACCCAAGCAGCTTCTTTTGTAGCTTCAGAAGCTGCACTATATTCCGCCTCTATGGTGATATCAGCTGTGGACCCCAGTTTGGAACTTTTCCAACAAACTACACCTCTGTTAAGGGTAAACACGAATCCTGATGTAGACTTTCTATCATCAAGATCCTATTGGAAATCTGAATTTGTATACCCATTAACCTGCAATTCATTTCCTTTATATATCAAAAACTTATTCTTAATACCTTTAAGATACTTTAGGATATGTTCAATGGCCATTCAATGGTCATTACCTAGATTTGATTGATATTTGCTGGTCACACTAACTGCGAAGCTGATATCAGGCCAAGTACATAACATGGAATACATGATACTGCCCAAACACGAAGCATAAGGATGATTAAACATTCTAATCTTCTCATCTTCTGTTTGGGGATACATCTTCTTCGAAAGATGAAGGCCATGTCTGAACGGTACATTTGTTGTCTTACAGTTACCAAAATTGTACCGTTCTAAGATCTTATCTATGTACGTTGATTGGGATAACCCAATAAGCTTCCTTTCTCTATCCCTATAGAGTTTTATGCCTAAGACATAAGAAACTTCACCCTGGTCCTTCATGGAGAAATTCTTACAGAGGTAAGCTTTGATGCCCGATATCTTCCCAATGATCAGGATGTCATCAATATAGAGAACTAAAATAACATCATACTCCCACTGGTCTTCTTATACACACAGGATTCTTCCGAATTCTTGACAAAACCAGACAATTTGATTATCTCGTCGAATCGAAGATTCCAACTTCGTGAAGTCTTTTTAAGTCCATAAATGGACTTCTTAAGCTTACATACTATGCCCGAGTTCTCGATGGATACAAAATCCTCCGGTTGTTCCATATAGATTTCTTCATCAAGAAATCTATTTAGAAAAGCCGTTTTGATATCCATCTGCGAAATCTCGTAATCATAGTAAGAAGCAATAGATAAAAAAAATCCTAATAGACTTTATCATCGCTACTGGCGAAAAAGTTTCATTGTAGTCGACACCAGATCGTAAATTTTAGCTACCATTCGGGCCTTAAAGGTTTCAACCTTTCCGTCAGGCCCGCGCTTCCTCTTGTAAACTCATTTACAACCGATAGGAATAATTCCTTCAGGAAGCTGAACCAAGTCCCAAACTTCATTCAGATGTATAGAGTCTAACTCTGATTTCATGGCCTCTTGCCACTTCACGGAGTCGATGTACAACATTGTTTCTCTATAGGTATAAGGATCAGTCTCTTCAACTAAGAGAACATCAAGACTCCTTTCTTATATCAAAAACAAGTGTTTAGGAGGTCTAGATACCCTTTAGGGCCTACAGAGTGTGTGTAATAAAGGTTATTCATCTACTTGAACTTCAGGTTCCTTCGTTGGTTCGTTGGTCTCAGGTTGTACCTCATCAAGTTCAACCTGTCAATGATTACCTCCTTCGGACAAAAGTTCTACCTCTAGAAATTTTGTGAAGCGGGCTACAAACACATTACGATGCTCAGCATCATATAACAAATATCATTTCTTATTTGAAGGATATCCAACAAACGTAAACTTTTACCCTCGAAGCAAAAGCTTATTCTGCTAAGCCACCCTGACATATGCAGGACAGCACCAAACCCTAACATAATTAAGATTCGATTTCCTATCGGTCCATATCTCATATGGAGTTGTAGGAACATATTTTGAATGAATCTTATTCAATAAATGAGCGGCAGTTAAAAGAGCATAATCCATAAGTAATATGGCAAGTCTGTAAAACTCAACATAGATTGGACTATATCCAATAATTTCCGATTTCTCATCTCTGACACTTTATTATGTTGTGGAGTACCAGGAGGAGTATATTGAGCGAGAATCTCATTCTCCTTTAAATAATTAGTGAACTCTCCACTCATATATTCACCGCCCGATCCAATCGAAGACATTTAATATATTGACCAGTTTATTTTTCTACTTCATTTCGGAATTCTTTGAACTTTCAAGGTTTCTGATTTGTGTTTCATCAGATAAACATAACCATACCGCGACACATCATCTGTAAAAGTAACAAAGTATGAAAACTATTGTGAGTAGTCTGACTCATAGGACCACATATATTAGAATGTATGAGTTATAATAAGTCAGTGGCTCGGTGTCCCACACCCGAAAATGGGTCTTTGGTCATTTTAACCTGATGCAAGATTCACAGGTTAGATAGGGTCTAATGGTGAGATCCTGAATCAAACCATTTCTAACCAACTGGGTTTGGCGTTTTACGCCTATATGACCTAACCTCATATGCCAAAGTTCAGTATTATTTATTTTAGATAGTTTACGTTTATTAATTCCAATATTCACGATATCTCGAGAAGTATGCAAAATATAATGACCATGCTCATTTAGACAAACAATGATGAATATTATTTCTATCACATAAATACAAGGAATAGTTCTTAATATTTACATGATATTCTTATGTATCTAATACTAAAAGTGATATAATATTAGATACGCTTCCCGGTATAACATAGCCGTCATGCAACAAAAGTCTCCCACTGGAAAGGGAATCTCGCATAATCTCACTACAATCGCATCCAGAGAGTCACTACTCCCGAATCGCAATTGCTCTAGATTTTAGCTGTCTATTTTCCTTCAGCACCTGTAAAGAATTACAAATGTGAACAGGACAAGCAAAATCTAAAATCCAACTAGATGTCACAGCTTCACAAGCTAAGGAGATATCAATAACAGGAAAAATAAAAGTATATGATGTTGATGCTCTTTTCTTCATGATCTGGGCAAGGTAGTTAGGACAATTCCTCTTCCAGTTCCCAATCTTACTGCAGTGATGGCACTTGTCTTCAGAAGCTCTCTTGGGCTTCGCTAACTTAGCCTGTGGAGGAACATTGAAACCCTTTTTTTTTTACCTTTCATCTTATTCCCCTTCGACTTGGAGTGGGAAGAAACGGAAAGTGAAATGGGTTTTAGAAGGAGAGTCGGTACTTCATTCCTTAAATCCTCTTCCATGGTAAAAAGCTTCATATACAACTCATGGTAAGAATAGTGAATCTTGTTCATGTTAAAGTACATTACAAACTGGCGATACGATGCCGGAAGCGACCGAGAATGACACTATGTCCCAGAGTATCATTGAGAGGGAAATCATTGCGCCTCAATTGCTTGAACAGATCGATCAAATGAAGCACATGTGTGCTCACAACCTATCACTCATAAAATTTTGAATGGAACAGTTCCATTGTTACTCTGTGAACCAAGACCTGTTCTTGATTCATGAACGATTTATGGAGTTGTGTCATCATGCTATATGCATCAGACATCACAAATTATTGCCTCTTCAGTTCCAAAGCCAACGAACGGAGAATGTATGATTTAACCCTTAAATCATCATCTTTCCATTTCTGGAAAGTCTCAATCTCTTCCGGTGATGCATCTTCAGATATAGCAATGGGTAATGGACCCTCCAATACATATAACAGCTTCTCGGATCCGAGGACAATCCTCCAATCCATATCCCAGTCAGCAAATTTCTAAGCGCCTTTGAGCTTATTCGTATCAAGCATACGAGCAAAGAGGTTGGTCGAATAAGCCGTCATTGCAAATCTATCACATAGATAGCGAAAAAATGGTTAACAGACAAAACAGTTCATATAATATCAAAAATATTAAATAGATCATAGATTTTTAATCTAAAAATACCCATCCCACTATTTCATGAAAAAATGTAATCCCCAAACAGGATACAAAACATGCAATAATCAAATTAAATACAATAGTGAAAGGTGGACCCCATGAATATATTTCAACTCACAGTTTTGGCACGTTCTCGCCTACGTATATTCATTAGGTAGACAACTCATTGTCAATCACTCACCAATGACTCCTAGGTTTCGGTCCTGATATTTTCTCGTTGTGACAGCTTTGGCACGTTCTTAAGGAGGCGTATCAAGGTTAAACTTGTCAATGATAAATTCAAGATACTTTCGTAACCCTGACAGCTTTGGCACGTTCAGGATTCCGCTTTCACTTGAATTTACCTAATATCACATAAATATTCGGTACAAATAAATTCATACCGGCTATATTCTCACAGCTTTGGCACGTTCTCGGATATTTCATAGAATATTTATCTATAAGCCGTATTGACAAGACGAACCAAGAAACATGCATCAAATACATATTAATTATTTAACCTTGTTTATTAATGGATTTTCCACAAAAGAAGTTATTCACTTATTTAATCAAATTAAATAAATACATGCGTGCATAAAGTAGAAATTAGATTAAATATCAAATTTAAGGGCCTAATCATATCATGGGTTCAGAATCAAACTCTTTCTGATACCATTTTGTTGGGGTTTTATGGGGTAATATCGGGTAACGCAGTAACACATCAAATTTTTTCGATTTCAGTAATTTTTCTTGGGTAATTACAAAAAAAAAAAAACTAATTTATTCGAATTACTTAATACTCAAAAATTCAATTTTTACCCAAAATCCATAATTTTTTATTAATTACCGTGAGAGTCCAAAGGTTTGTATTTTGATCATTTTAGTCCTAATTTGTCAAATATAAATTTAGGTGATTTTTAATCACTACCAAAATGATTCATACATGTCATATACATCAAACTACAAGTCACAATAAAACCCCCCAAAATTCTTGAAATTGCCGATAGCCTTCAAAATTTTGCCATTTGATCATTTTGGTCCTAATTTGTTAAATTAAGCTTACATGATTTAAAATCAACACCAAAATAATTTGTATATCTTATATACATCATAATACAACACATATATGAAAAGCCCCAATTTTGGTTGAGGTAATAACCCTAATTTTTCAAATTAATCCAATGAACAAAATTAACCACAATTAATTCAATCCAACACTTTAATCTAATCTCTACAATACCAAACAAGTCTCGCCACTTTGAAACAACTCAATAACAATTCTAGGTCATCATTGAGTGGCCTAACAACTCTATAATGGCAACAAGATCATCTAATGATCAAAAGTTTTATTATTAACCATTAATAAGCATTCTTTAATAAACATACATGCATACATCTTTCATTCATGCTTCCAACCATTTTATTACAAAACTAAAATAGTAGAGAAACAACCAAGCATCACATGTTGTAGCTTAGAACCTTAGAAACAGTTTTCTAGTTGGAGAAAAGTTAAAAAAAACTTACAAATCTTGAAGTTTTCTTCAATTTCTCTCTTTGTTCTTCATTTTTTCTCTCAACTTTTTTTCCTAATATTTGGAGGCTTAACACTTAAGTGAAGCAAATGATAAAACAAAACCCTTAAATACTTAGGGTTGGCCGAAAATGGCTTAGAAAAAAGAAAAAGATATTTTCAATTTTTCAAACCAAAAATAAAGAAGTCAAAAACCAATTTTGAAACCTTTATCATTAATATAAAAGTCAAACATTTACACTAATATATTTCCTAATCAAAATATCAACTTAGATATTTTATATTTTTAATTACTTTAACTATTTAACAGTTAAATAACTATTTAAATATAAAATTTAAATATATGTATTATATTTACTTTAAATAATCCAAATACATATTTTAATGATATATGTAAAATATCATAATTTGATAATTAATTAATGTGTATTTAATAAAATATTATATTAAATACAAATACACATTAATTAGGAAATGACCAAAAGGTCCCTATGCATGTATCTTTTGTTTAACTGTTAACGATTTCTAAATAATCAATATTATTCATAAAAGTTGTCATAGTGCTCTATAAGTATATTTCATTAGTGAGACTTTCTAGGTTCATGCATATTCGTCACGAAATCTAATTTCATGTCCATAATTTACCCACCCGTAAATTATGACGATCACGGATAAACTCGTTGTACATACAGGTCGAGGTCATTGCATATGTATAATCCCTCCGACACAGGTATTCGATTATTCCAGAGATATAGATATAAACGTCAAATCTCTATAGATATAATCACGTCGACGTTTCTATTAGCAATCTCTTAATAACACTTATAACTCACTTCTACAGTGTACCACGGGCCCATGGATTTAACAGATTGCTAATCCCATATTGAATACCTATGCTCTGTACACAAAGCTGGTGGATTCTATCTTGACACACACAGGATATCCTAAGGATCAGTCCACACCCAATGTACAGGCGGAGGTCTGACCTAAATAGGTCGGTGACGTGACTGCCATCAAAGTGTGGAGGATATCTCATATATCCACTATGGTATCTCAAGTGAAAGAATCATTATGCTACTAAACCCGAGAAGATTCTAATTGACGTTGGTGTACCATCCATTAAGAATCTTCGGTGAGTCGTTCAGTGTTTATCCGATATAAACACCTACATATCTATACGAGTCTCCGAGACTCATGGTTCATTAAGAATCAACTATTGAAATCCAAGATTCTAATATACGACATGTACCGGTCTCAACGAGTTTACTCATTGACCAAGTAATGTAAACCTTAACCAGTAACTGTTAAAGAAATGATACTGTTATAATACAACTCAATATTAGTTGCGACGTTTTTGCAACTATACCATAACTAATCATTCTAAGGTCAATTACGTCTTTACCATATATAAAGAGATATTATATTATAGAAACTGCTTATTTTATTCATAATAAAAAGTTTACTTAAGTATTTATAGGGAAATATAAATGAAATTGGCGCTCTGAGCACCAATCCCAACAATGCAGTGCTTGGATCACCTTGAGAGCATCATTCAAACACATGCCGCTTATCAGGCCTAGTATAATCAGTCATTGAGCAGATGATCCAATTAATGGCGGGCCAGCTCAACATTAACATAAATCAATTCCTAATTTTTCCACATCCACCCGAGGCCACCACCTTCATGGAGGCAGCTGATGCTGATGATAAGGAGGATGAGTGACCTTCTGTAATATCCCAAATTTTTCGGAGAATTTCTAAAAGATTTCCGAATTAAAGTTAAGGATTTGGAATGTAATGGTATTTGAAAATAAGAGTATATGTGTTGGAAAATCGGAATACTTTAAAATGAAGATTCGTCGCATTGGAAAACGTGTGGTTTCGATAACCGGTTACTCGTTTTCTATTCATATCATTTTACGGGCAAAAGTTTGTTGTTTCGGCTATAACAAATTCAAACAAACTCTGATTATGTTGATTCTTGAACCATTGGACTTTTTTTTCCGAGACGAACAACTATCGTGTTGAACATATTTCAAAATTTACATCAGAAAGGCTTCAAAAATATGAATTTCCGAGAAAGCCCCATGACATGGGCCTGATTCTAATTTTTGGGGGTCTGAACGTAAATTTCAGAAACTTTTCTACAAATACCCAAGGTTTCCTGAAATCACAAAAATAGCATAAGCTCTCCACTCTCTCCACTCGACCCCCCACCCCCAAAGTCGTCCCTTGCCAGACTGGCTAGGGGGGTGCGCTGGCCACCCCTCCACCTTGTGGTGGCCAGCGGCAGCCCCCTTGTCACCAGAAACGGCGAGGAAAGAGAAAGAGACAAGCAGCAATAGGTTGTTCGATCTCGGCTCATCGCTTCATTTCACGGCCCGAGCCACTCGCCAAATCGAAGCCCTTGGAGAGTACTACAAGATGGCACTGAAGATTTTTCCGATCCGTGCTCGGTTGCACGCGAAAATGAGGAAAGAAGATTCATATGAATAGTGACCCATGGTGAACAGTAGTTCTGATCGGAATTATGTCGATTCCAGCGCGTTCGTGGGATTGGTTGGAGTCCGTATATACCCTCAAAATCTCGGTAAGACCTCTCGGTAAAAACTAACAAATTTCAAGTTTATGTTAAAAGTTCGGATGTTTCCAGTAGTGTCGAAAAGTAGCGTATTGATATAAATTGAATTGTTTGAGCATAAGTATATTGAATATATGCATTTGGTATAATTCAAATGAAAACGGAACGAGTTGGATCGATCCGATAGAAATTGCAAGTTTCCGATAAAAGTGGATTTTTGGGTATAATGATATGTTTTGATTTTAATGATAGTTATGAGTTATATATGATATTACGAACATGTTTGGATAAATTCAGGTAGGTTCAGAGGGTCCAGACCCTTCCGTAGCATTTACGGAAACTTTTTCGGAAGATTTTCCAAAAATACGTAAACTGAGAATTTAGGTGCACTAGTGGCTTGGAATAGTTTGTAATGGTGTTTTAAGATTATTGAAACTGGAAATATTGAAATCGCACTCGATTTGGGTATCCCGGAAAGATCCATAATTTTATCATAGTTAAGTCGAGAATATCGTAAATCGTGATTCTGACGGTATTTCGCCATTTGTTTTGACAGATGTGACTGTGACATGGAGTGCTTGTGAAACCAGGTAATCAACCCTTGCGATGCGTTCTCGAATCATTCTTTTCGTGCTTTATATATATATATATATATATATATGATTGAAAGGTTTAGGATAGTTAAAGATGGATTTGAGAAATGACTTCGAGATCGTGGGTATTTGAGATAGTCGACCATCACAGGTACGAACTCTCGTTATTGCTATGATATGAAGGGAAATTTTTAATGATGTTGATGCCTATTGATGCATGTGAGGATTGTAAAGGTCATGGTATTGGAACTCGAAGTAATGGGTATATTCATATGTTTGATATATCTATGTATTTATATGACGATTTTGAATGATAAATCAATGTTTGTCATGTATATGCTTGTGTATGAGAAATCGTGTGATAAGTTTGGGACACGTGATATGTATGCATGTGTATATGTTTAATTGGTTAATGATTTATGGTGTAGTAGTCGAGCTGATTAGGAACTCCGTTCGTACGACATTCATCTCATACCTATTTTAAAATAGGTAATGAGTCTCTTATGAGCATTGTATGTGTGAGCTAGCTTATATGTATGTGTTGTCTTGTTTGTGTGTTTCTGGATGCCTTGATTGTTATGTATGCTTCTTTGATAGTTACATTGTGATTGCTTGCATACCTGATTGTGTGTGTGTGTGGATGATAGATTTCGTGATATGTATGGACTATGGATGTTTACGTGGAATGAATGAATGACT
>SKCR01028745.1:0-20000 GCA_019454045.1 Zanthoxylum bungeanum | reverse complement strand
CGTGTCTTTTTTTTATGACGGTTTTTTTGTGTCATAAATTTATGACGATTTTTAACAGTCACATTAATGTCATAAAATTACGACGCATAAATATCATAAATCTTTGATTTTATGATATATACATGTCATCAAAAATTAAATTTATGACACTTATATAACATTAAAATGACATATTAGTGTCATAATTCGCAGAAATTTAAATTTAAATTTTAAATTTTAAATTTGAGTGGAATTATATATTTGGTGGAAAATCAGATAATTTTTTTTGTTGGAATATTATTTAATTACTTTTACAAGATTTAATATCAATATAAATCATTTTAATCAATAACACATAATTAAAAAATAATTAAAGAAACTTAAAATGAACATAAATATTAAAGTAATATTTCATACATCAAACTCGGTTAATCTAAATACCAAAGTAATAATTACTACAAACAAATCACTAATATAAAAAAGTTAAACAACAAACCAACAATTCATTAATGCATACAAGATAATATATATATTTTTTAAATCGTTGGAAAGCCTACAGCCAAACCACCCATTCCGGGCTTAAGCGGGATAATAGAATATGCAAAGGCCTATTACATCAGATGGCATTTGCTCCTTATGTGTCCTCGAAGAAAAAAATTCCAGACAGCAGTCTTCGTGCGACTTAAACTACTGGAATCACTCAACCTGCATACATTTCAAATCTTTTTGTAACCGAGAGTTACCGATTCCATTAACCAAAACTATTTTAATCAAATATACGTAACAATTGTTGATTCTATTCAGTAGCATGAATTAAAAACCACAAGTTGAAAACCGATACTTATTGCAAAGTCACAATAATAAATATACCTAAAAGACTTCCAAGGGTTATTCGGAAAACCAATATGATCTCCTACGTCAAAAAAGACTTTTCTGGATACTAAATTAGTACTGCGGAAATATCTTAATTATCATCTCTAACATTCACGCTCATTGAAGTCTAAATTACTAACAAGACAATACATCAATCAATTGTAGAATCAAAGAACTCAACAAACTCACCTATTCTAATTTTTTTTTTTTTAAATCGTTGGAAACCCCTCCGCCAAACCACCCCTTTCGAGCTTAAACGGAACAGGTAAAACCACTGACTGTCCCATGCTCTTACAAGAAACACACTCTCTAGATTCGAACCCAGAATTTAAAGGTGAGATCCTGAACCCTATACCATCAAGTCATGCCTCTTTAGGACCACCTACTCTAATTATCTTCCAAAGAACTCAACAAACTCACACCACTTACATCTTGTCTTAGTTTCTCGTTCTCATTAGTTCCACTTTCGAATATGCGTGCCAGATGTTGTATTAAACAACTTATCATGTTCCTATAAACTTGAATATAATATTTTTGCAAAAATAAGAGCAATTGAATTCCTTAATCAAATTTCTATGACCCGTAGTGTAAATGTAAACACACGCATCATTGTTATTGCACTGTAAAACACATGAAAAACTGCCAAGAAGAAAATGAAAATGTGCAAATTTCTATTCACTTTTGGTTTTCAAGGAGACGTATATACATATGATTCTTTAGCTATTTACCAAAGAGGGAAAATGAAACCAACTATTCACAGGTTACATAATTTGCCAAATAGACTAATTAAAATGCATGCTTAAGCTTGTGTAGCACAACTAAATTGACCACGGTCAAAACCACTATCAAAGCAGATCATATCATCCAATCATATACCTATGCTTATCAGGGCAACCCACAAATAAGAATCGGTGCAAGTATGATGCATAAAGAAATTTAAGAAACGAGAATACAAAAGGAAAATTGTACTTACTGCCAAGGGTCATCACCAAGGAGAACAACATCATTCTCCCGGTCAACAAATACAAGCTGCCAGCATGATCTCTGAGGGTCCTATAATTGGCCTTCAAGGCCGAACATGCGAGGAGCGAGCTCACTGCGCAGCACATCATAGCTGCTGAATTTGGAAATATCAGTGAGGAAGTGATGAGGCTCTTAATGAACTTCACATCGCCATTATTTAGTGATGGTAGGGTATTTTATCATTTTGGTTAAGGAAGTAAAGTTAGAAAGTTAGGGTTTGTTGATTTGGGAGGAATCTAGAAATTTTGGCTTGAGTTTGAGAGAGTTTGAAAGGGAATCGCAAGAGTGAAAAGTACAGAGAAGGCTGAAATTGAAACTTAAAATTTTGGCTTTCGGGTTTTTTTTTTTTTTTTTTTTTTTTTGTAATTTTATTATTATAAATAAAATTATTTGCAAAACTTCTCATATAATTCAAAGATAGTTTAGTGGCTTTATGTTTGAGATATACATTTCAAGTTAAAGATTGAGGGCATAAATCCATTTGAAGTTGTTATTTTTTTTTATTATCATTTGATTTATGATATATTTATGTCATAATTACAATGACATTGTTTTATTTATGACAGAAATATATCATAAATCAATCTTCATTAGTTTTATGACATATTTATATAATAAAATGACGTTGTTTTAATTTATAATAATTTTCTATCATATTATTTTATTATAAATTATTAGAAAAATAAAAATATAAAATATTACATATTTATATCATATTATTTATGACATATTTTTTATATCACTAATATGTCATAATTTAATATCTATGACACAAAACTGTCATTCATTTAAGAATATTTGGTGATACTTTTATGTCATTAAAAAAGAGTGAGCTTTTTTTAGTAGTGTTACCTCCTTAATTAGTGAAAGCAACCCCTTTTTTCCAAATCCTAATCTTGATTCCCACAGAGCCACAGACAAGTAGCCCGTTATCTCTTTTAACCATCCAAAACCAACCTTATCTTCTCTTTTGATATGATACATACTACAGAAATCTGTAAGAATTCTTATTAATATCACTTATAGGTGGTCATTAATTTTTGACATAATACATTAATCTGATCACATGAGCACGGTTGACATAAAATTAATTATGTTAAATTCGTACTCTAGTTTTTTAATCGTGTAGGGCTCAATTTTTATTTTTATTTTTTAAAATAAGTAATTATACACTACGTGAAAACAGGCATACCCAGATAATTCTTGATAGATTCTGAGAAAAAAAATCTTTATATCACATATTATGATAGATTCATGATATAATATTTTCTATCACGAAATTTATGACGGACTTATGATAGAATATTTTCTATCACGAAGGTTTGTGATAAAATTATGATAAAATATTTTCTATCACGAAGGTTTGTGACATAATTATGATAAAATATTTTCTATCGCTAAGATTTGTGACGGATTTATGAAAAATTTTATTTATCACAAATTTTATGATGGAATAATAATAAATTTATGCATTACAAATTTTATGACGGATTTATCATAAAAATTTTATCTATCACAAAACAAAAAATAAATAATAAATAAATAATATTTCCATTTGGATTCAAACACAAAATTATTTTTAAGTCAAAGTCTTAAATTGAAAAAGAGTACCCCAAGGCGAAATGTGCTCATTGATATTCATATTACAAACACATTAATTTAAGCCAATGCCTCATGTTCAAAGAGAGTACCATTCGGTAGACCTCGTCGGCGGTCCGGTACGGTTCTCGGTTCCACACTTAAGTGGAACTGGAACCGGAACCGAACCGTTAGGTTCGGTTCCATTCGTTTTTTTTTACTTTTTTAAAATAAAAAATTGAGATTGAAAAAATAATTTAATTTAAAATTATGAATTTGAATTTATGTAATAAACTTACATAATTACATTAAATTACAAATAAAATTCTTATCTAAAAAAATTAAAAATTAAATTAAAGAGCTTGAACTTAAATTTTTAAAAACTGAAGTTGTCTACGTATCCTCCAGGGGTGAGAGGAATCAAAGCTCACGTAGTTCCATTACATTTTTAAGTTATTTCCCCATTGTAATTTTACAATTCTTTAATTATCAATCATCATTATCAGTGTTTGTTGATCCTTCAGCTCCAGTTCCGCTTGCACTTGCAGATGCATTGTCGAATAAGTCTTCAAATTCATCAAGGACATCTTCTTGTTGCATTATATCAGCTCAGGAACAATCATCCACACATGATGTTGCTTCTAGAGTGCTTAGATGTAATGAAGACCGGTTGACTTCCAATATATTGCCTCTCATGCTGAAGGCTTGCTCAACTGCAACGGTGGAAACAGGTGCTGCCAATAGCTCTTTAGCAATAATTGATAATACATGATATATATTTTGATGTCAGTTCCAACATTCAAGTATTTGAAAATTTTTACTAACTAAACTTTCAGTTGAAAACTCGAAATTTGTAGATAAATAATTATCTAATACCTGGTTATTAGTCGTGTTATCCCTATATTTTTTATTTCGTTGTAGTAGCCAACGATCACCTGCGTTAAGTCTTGATTGCATTACGGATTCACTACTACTAGATTGTCCTACTGATTACAAGTTATATCTTCTAATATAATCATTAAATAACTCTATTAAATCAATTTTTATTTTAGCTATTATTCTTGTAATATCAATTTCATCTAATATTCCTAAATATTCATAATAAGCTTGTAAAGCACTATTCTAACATTCTAATTTAAATTTAGGATAAAAAACAGCAGCAATAAGATAAAATAAATGAATGTCTCTAAAATAATGCAACCATTTTCGTTTCATAACATTAATAGATTCAAACAAAAAAAATATCATTAGGATAATTGATTACACCCAAATATGACTTGCGGTTATCGCAGTAAAGCTGGGGTGTCGATTCCTGAGAGAGATGGTTACGGGAACTAATTTACTCAAACAAAATCATTAGCAATAACTTAATGAAATAAAAAGATTGGATTAATAATATAAGATAAATGAAGGGGTTTTATGGCGGAAATCCAGTAACGCAGTGGAACAGTGGAAAATCAAAATTTTCCGATTTCAAAAATTTTTCTCGGATCAATTAAATAAACTTATTTATTTAATTACCCAATTATCAAATTATGAAATATTACACAAGAAATCAAATTTTTATGTAATTACCAAATTGCCCCAAAACTTTATATTTTATTCATTTTAGTCCTAAATTGTTCGAAACAATTTTGGATGATTCTAAATCATTTCTAAGATGAATTTATCATGTCATACACATCAAAAATCAAATTGCAACATGAACCCCAAATTTTTTTGACAAAAGCCGTGAGACCCCCCCCCCCCCCCCCCCCCCCACTTTGGCCAAATTGTGCATTTTGCTCTTTTATTGTTCAAAACACATCAATATGATATCCAATCAACATAAGATTTTATATGCATCATATACACATACAATTACACAACATAAATGAAAAGCCCCAAATTTGGAAGTGGTCTTAAACCCTAATTTTTCAATTTCATCAAATTGGACAAATTAGACCAAATTAGTAAAATTCAACATTTCAATCATGTTTCTTCCACACCAATCAAGCCTCACCACAATGAAATAACTATAGAAAAAATCTAGGTCATTTAAGAGTGGGTCAATAACTCTAGAATGGCAACAAGTTTCTCAAATCATCAAAAGAATGCTTATAAACACATTAATAACATTCTATGATCTTTATACATGCTCAACCCTATCATATAACTCTCATACATCAAAAACACAAAAAATAAAGAATAGAAAAACATAAGAAACTCATAGCATGTAGCCTAGAACTCAAGGAATATTTTCCTTTCTAATAGCAAGTTAGAAAAACTTACTAAAATCCAAGCTTTTATTTGTTTTCTTTTTCTTCTCTCAACTTTTTTGTTTTCTTTAATGGAGTATTTTGATAAGTGTTGAAGGTGAACAAAAATATATAACCCTTAGATATTAAGTAGGGTGGCCGAAAATAACAATAAAAATTAAAGGAAAATAGATTTTCAATTTCTTTAATCAAATTAAAAGAAAATATATATTTACTTTAACGTTACATTAAATGAAAAAGTCAACCAATTTTCCATTAGATATTTCCTAATTCAAATATCAAAATTAGATATTTCATATTTGTAATTACTTTAATTATTTAACAATTAAATAATTAATTAAATACAAATATCTAATTATATGAATTATATTTACATTAAATATTCCAAATACATATATAATGATATATGTCAAATATCACAATTTGACAATTAATAAATATGTATTTAATAATATCAACTATTAAATACAAATACACATTAATTATGAAATGTCGGTTCGGCCTCTAAAGCATGTATCTTTCGTTTAACCTTTAAAAGATTTACAAATAATCAACATTATTTATAAAAGTTACCCTAGTGCTCTACAAGTATATTTCATTAGTGAGACTCTCTAGATTCAGGCATATCCGTCACGAAATCCAATTTCGTATCCATAATTTACCCACTCGTAAATTATGATGATCACAGATAAACTCGCTGAATCATACATGTCGAGGTCATGGCAAATGTATAATTCATCCGTCACAGGTATCCGGATATATCCCAGAGATATAGATGTAAACGTCAAATCTCTATAGAGACAATCCCGTCGATGTGTCTATTAACAATCTCTAAAAGAACACTAAAAACTTACTTCTAAAATGTACCACGGGCCCATGGTTTTTATATGATTGCTAATCATATGGACTACCTATGCTTTGTACACAGAACTGACAGATCCTATCTCGATACACACAGGACACCCTGAGGATCTATCCACACCCAACGAACAGGCGAAGGTCTGATCTAAATAGATCGGTGACGTGACTGCCTTCTAAGTATGAAAGATGTCTCATGCGCCCACAGTGGTATCTCAAGTCAAAGAATCACAAGTGCTACTCAACCCGAGAAGATTCTTATTGACGTTGGTGTACCATCCATTAAGAATCTTCGGTGAGTTGTTCAGTGTTTATCCGCTATAAACACCTACACGTCTATACAAGTCTCCAAGACTTATGGTTCATTGAGAAACCATTGGAATCATATATTCCAGTACACGACATGTACGGATCTCAACGAGTTTACTTTACTGACCAAGTAATGTAAACCTTGAACATGAACAGTCTGAGAATGACAACGTCATGATACAACTCAATGTCAGTTGCCACGCTTTTGCAACAGCATCATGACTAGTCATTCTAAGGTCATTACGTCTTTACCATATTAAAAGATATATTATATTACAGAAACTGCTTATATTATTCATAATAATAACGTTTTACAGTAGTATTCTCAAAGAAATACAACCGGGAATTGGCGCTATGAGCACCAACCCTAACAAAATCTCCCACTTGCTCTAGTGCCAATATCGATTGTATCTAATACCATCGACTCCACGTGTTTATCAAACAACTTCGGAGGTATGGCCTTGTTAGAGGGTCTGCTACATTATCTTCATTCGGCACCTTGCACACGATAATATCCCATTACGACACAATCTCTTGAATGATGTGGTATTTTCGTTCCACATGCTTTGATTTCTGATGCGCCCTCGGTTCCTTTGCTTGCACAATGGCTCCAGTATTATCACAGTATAACGGAATCGGATTCTCGATACTTGGGACAACTCTCAATTCTGTGATAAAGTTCTTTATTCCACAGCCTCCTTTGCAGCTTCAGAAGCTGCAATATATTCCGCCTCAGTGGTGGAATCTGCTGTTGACCCCAGTTTGGAACTCTTCCAACAAACTGCACCTCCGTTAAGGGTAAATACGAATCCAGATGTAGACTTTCTATCATCAGGATCCGATTGGAAATCGGAATCCGTATACCCGTTAACTTGCAGTTCATTTCCTCCATAAATTATTAACTTATCCTTAGTACATTTTAGATACTCCAGGATATGTTTAATGGTCATCCAATGGTCATTACCTGGATTGGACTGATATCGACTAGTTACGCTAACAGCGAAACTGATATCAGGCCTTGTACATAACATGACATACATTATGCTACCCAAACACGAAGCATAAGGTTGGTTAGACATTCTAACCTTCTCATCTTCTGTTTGTGAACTCATCTTCTTTGAAAGATGAATCCCATGTCTGAACGGTATGTTTGATATCTTACAGTTACCAAAATTATACCGTTCTAAGATCTTATCTATGTACGTTGATTGGGATAACCCAATCAGCCTCATTTGTCTATATCTATAGAGTTTTATCCCTAAAACATAGGAAGCTTCTCCCAGGTCCTTCATGGAGAAATTCTTACAGAGGTACGCTTTGACGCTTTGTAACATACCTAAATCATTCCCAATGATTAGGATGTCATCAATATATAGGACTAAAAATACGACCATGCTCCCACTAGCCTTCTAATACACACAGGATTCTTCGAATTCTTGATAAAACCAGACGATCTAATAATCTCGTCGAATCGAAGATTCCAACTTCGTGAAGGTTGTTTAAGTCCATAAATGGACTTCTTAAGCTTACATATCATACCCGAGATTTCGCTGGACGCAAAACCTTCCGGCTATTCCATATAGATTTCTTCATCAAGAAATCCATTTAGAAAAGCCGTTTTGACATCCATTTACCAAATCTCGTAGTCATAATATGCAGTTATAGAAAGCAAAATCCTAATAGACTTAAGCATGGCTACTAGTGAAAAAGTTTCATCGTAGTCGACGCCAGGTCGCTGCATGTAACCTTTTGCTACCAGTCGGGCCTTGTCAGTTTCAACCTTACCGTCAGGCCCTCGCTTCCTTTTGTAACCCATTTACAAACGATAGGAATAATTCCTTCAGGAAGCAGAACCAAGTCTCAAACTTGATTCTCATGCATTGAGTCCAACTCGGATTTCATGGCACTTTGCCATTTCACGGAGTCGATGTCCAACATCAATTCTCTATAGGTAAAAAGATCAGTCTCTTCAACTAAGAGAACATCAAGACTCTTTTCTTGTATCAAATACAAGCGTTCAGGAGGTCTTGATACCCTTTGTGACCTACGGAGTGTGTGTGTTGAAGGTCTTTCATCTACTTGAATTTCAGGTTCCTCCATTGGTTCGTTGTTTTCAGGTTAGACTTCATCAAGTTCAACCTGTCTATGATTACCACCTTCTGACAAAAATTCTATTTCTAGAAATCTTACGAAGCGAGCTACGAACACATTTCGATGCTCGGTATAATAGAACAGATATCCCCTCATATTCGAAGGATATCCGACAAACCTAAACTTTTACCCTCGGGGCGAAAGCTTATCTTGCTGAGTCATCCTGACATAGGCAGGACAACCCTAAACCTTAATGTAACTAAGATTTGGTCTCCTATCGAACCATATCTCATACGGAGTCGTAGGAACAACTTTTGAAGGAATATTATTCAAAAGATGTGCAACTGTTAAAATAGAGTAGCCCCATAAGAAATAGGGCAAATCTGTGAAACTCAACATTGATCGGACCATATCCAATCAAGTCTGATTTCTCCTCTCAGACACTTAATTGTGCTGTGGAGTACCTGGATGAGTATATTGAGCGAGAATCCCATTGTCCTTCATATAATCAATGAACTCACCACTCATATATTCTCCGCCTCGATCATATCGAAGGCATTTAATATATTGACCTCATTGTTTTTATACTTCATTTCGGAACTCTTTGAACTTTTCAAAGGTTTCTGATTTATGTCGTATCAAATAGACATAACCATACCGTGACAGATCATCGGTAAAGGTAACGAAGTACGAATAACCACTATGAGCAGTCTGAATTAGTAGACCACATACATCATAATGTACGAGTTCCAGTAACTTAGTGGCACGGTGTCCAACACCTGAAAATGGGGCTTTGGTCATCTTACCCTGAATACACGATTCACAAGTTGGATAGGATTCAATGGTGAGATCTGGTATCAAACCATTCCTAACCAATTGGGTAAGGCATTTAACGCCTATATGACCTAGCCGCATATGCCAAAGTTCAGTATTATTAACAACAGGTAAACTACGTTTATTAACTCCAGTATTTAAAATATCTTTTGAAGTTTGCAATGTATAATGACCATGCTTATTGGACAACATAGGATCTGAATATTACTTTTATCATATAAATACAAAGAACAGATCTTAATATTGATACGATAACCTTCTGTATCAAATACAAAAAGAGATATAATATTAGCGACACATCCAGGTACAAAATAATAGTCATTTAACAAAAGTGTCCCATTCGGAAAAGAGATCTCGCATACTCCCACTGCAACTGCATCCGGTGAGTCTCCACTCCTGAATCGCAACTGCATCTCTCCAGGCATCAATTTCCTACTTTCCTTCAGCACCTTCAACGAATTGCAAATGTGAATGGGACAAGCAGAATCTAAAATCCAGGTGGATGTAACGGCTTCACAAGCCAAAGATATATAATAACTGGAAAATTAAATGTACCTGATGTAGATGCTCTATTCTTCCTCAACTGGGTAATGTAGTCAGGACAGTTCCTTTTCCAGTGCCCGAATTTACTGCAGTGATGGCATTTGTCTTCAGAAGCCCTTTTGGCTTTGCTATCTTTGCTTGTGGTTGAGGACCGAGACTCTTCCTATTCTTCTTCTTTCCCTTTGACCAAGTCTGAGAAGAAGTAGAAAGTGAAGTAGGTCTGGGAGGGCGAGTCGGTACTCCATTCTTGAGGTCCTCTTCCGTCGTGAGCAATATCCTATACAGCTCTTGGTAGGTACAGATAATCCCGTTCATGTTGAAGTACATCACGAACTGGCGATAAGAAGCTGGGAGTGAACCAAGAATGACACTCCTACCGAGAATGTCATTCATAATGAGAACCTCAACTGATCGATCAAATCGATCATCTGATGAACATGCAGGCTAACAGCTTGCCCCTCATCCAATCGCGCATGGAACAGTTCCATTGCGACCTTGTGAACAATAACTTGTGCTTGGTTCTCAAACGATTGTCTTAATCATGTCATCATACTATACGCATCTGACATGCCATAGTATTGTTTCTTGAGTCTCAGTGAAAGCGAACTTAAGATGTATGATTTAACTTTTAAATCATCATCCTTCTAAGCTTGGAAGACTTCGCGTTCTTCCGGTGTAGCGTCCTCTGCCACAGAAAGGGGCAGTGGACCCTCAAGAACATATATCAACTTCTCGGAATCGAGGACAATCCTCAAATCTAAATCCCAATCGGTGAAGTTCTCAGCGCCCTTGAGTTTGTTCACATCAAGCATACGGGCCAAACTGATTAGTGGATGGTGCCGCCATCGTAAATCTATCATATAGATCACGAAAAACGATTAGCAGAAATAAAGCAGTTTCATATAATATCATAAACGTAAACTAGATCATGGATTTTTAATCTAAAAAAATACATCTCCCACTAAATCATGCAATATTGTAATCCGCAAACAGAATACAAATATTAATAATTAAATTAAATGTAAATAGTGAAAAGTGAAAAGTGGATCTCATAAATATATTTCAGCTCACAGCAGAGGCACGATCTCGCCTAAGTATATTCATCGGGTAGACAACTCATTTGTCAATCACTGACTAGTGACTCATTGCTTTCCGGTCCTAGTCGTTTCTCGTTGTGACTGCTAAGGCAGGCCCACAAGGAGACGTACCAAGGTCAAACACATCAATGATAAACTCAAGCTACTTGCGTAACCCTGACAGCTAGGGCACGTTCAGGATTCCGCTATCGCTTAAATTTATCTATTATCTAATATATATCTGGTATAAATAAATCTCTATCGGCTACACCCTCACAGCAGAGGCACGGTCTCGGATGTAGTCACGGAGAAATATTCATAAACCATATTGACTAGACGGACCATATAACATGCATCAAATACATAATTACATTTAAACCTTATTAATTAGGGATTTTCCGCTAAGTGTCATACACCCTAAATCTAATCAAATTAGATTAAAACATGCATGTATAAAGTTAAGAAAACATGATTAAACATTGAATTTAAAGGGCTAATCATATTAGGGGGCTTAGAATCAGACTCGCTCTGATACCATTTTGAAGGGATTTTATGGCAGAAATCCGGTAACGCAGCGGAATAGTGGAAAATCAAAATTTTCCGATTTCAAAACTTTTTCTCGGATAAATTAAATAAACTTATTTATTTAATTACCCAATTATCAAATTATGAAATATTACACAAGAAATCATTTTTTATGTAATTACCAAATTACCCCAAAACTTTACATTTTATTCATTTTAGTCCTAAATTGTTCGAAACAATTTTGGATGATTCTAATTCATTTCTAAGATGAATTTAACATGTCATACACATCAAAAATCAAATTTCAACATGAACCCCAAATTTTTTGACAAAAGCCGTGAGCCCCTCATCCGGGTCAAATTGTGCATTTTGCTCTTTTAATGTTCAAAACACATCAAGATGATATCCAATCAACATAAGATTTTATATGCATCATATACACATCAAATTACACAACATAAATGAAAATCCCCAAATTTGGAAGTGGTCTTAAACCCTAATTTTTCAATTTCATCAAATTGGACAAATTAGACCAAATTAGTAAAATCCAACACTTCAATCATGTTTCTTCCATACCAATCAAGCCTCACCACAATGAAATAACTATAGAACAAATCTAGGTCATTTAAGAGTGGGTAAATAACTTTAGAATGGCAAAAAATTTCTCAAACCATCAAAAAAATGCTTATAAACACATTAATAACATTCTATGATCTTTATATATGCTCAACCCTATCATATAACTCCCATACATAAAAAAACACAAGGAATAAAGAATAGAAAAAAATAAGAAACTCATAGCATGTAGCCTAGAACTCAAGGAACATTTCCCTTTCTAATAGCAAATTGGAAAAACTTACTAAAATCCAAGCTTTTATTTGTTTTCTTTTTTCTTTCTCTCAAGCTTCTTTTGTTTCTTTAATGGAGTATTTTGATAAGTGTTGAAGGTGAACAAAAATATCTAACCCTTAGATATTAAGTAGGGTGGCCGAAAATAACAATAAAAATTATAGGAATATAGATTTTCAATTTCTTTAATCAAATTAAAAGAAAATATCTATTTACTTTAACTTTACATTAAATGAAAAAGTCAACCAATTTTCCATTAGATATTTTCTAATTCAAATATCAAAATTAGATATTTCATATTTGTAATTACTTTAATTATTTAACAATTAAATAATAATTAAATACAAATATCTAATTATATGTATTATATTACATTAAATATTCTAAATACATATATTAATGATATATGTCAAATATCACAATTTGACAATTAATAAATGTGTATTTAATAATATCAAATATTAAATATAAATACACATTAATTAGGAAATATCGGTTCGGCATCTAAAGCATGTATCTTTCGTTTAACCTTTAAACAATTTACAAATAATCAACATTATTCATAAAATTTGGCAACGGCGCCAAATTTTGATTACGTCCAAATATGACTTGCGGTTATCGTAGTATAGCTGGGGTGTCGACTCCTCAGAGAGATTGTTCTCTAAATTAATATAATGATAAAAATTATATAATAAAATATAAAATATAGAACTAAATATTTAACAATAAACCCGAATAAGTGATGTTTCAAGTACATTTTCATGCACTTATCAATCGTGACTTTCAACATGCTCATCGAGAGTACCAATAATATTAAAACTTTCAAGAAAAAAATAAATGTGATGTAGGATAATAAACTACGCTAAAAATATTTGTAGCATCATTAAAAACTTTTAAAATTTCTAAAATGTTATCAAAAATTTCCCATTGATTAGGAAAAAGTGTGATATGTTGAACATGTTGAGAAAAAATTACGTAATGCATCTTTGTATTGCAAAGCTTGACATAAAAGAAAATAAGTTGAATTCCAACGTGTTGGAACATCTCGTGAAAATTTTATCGGTTTAATACCATTTAATTTACAAAATTTGGCACATTCTCTCCTAACTTGAGAATATGACCAAATACAATTAAGTGCTTTCTTAATAAGATCAATAAAATGTGATAATTTTTCCAAACAATCTTGAACACATAAATTAAGGACATGTCATGTGCAACGAACATGAAAAAAATTGACCCTCTAAATTTGGTTCGCATATTTATATTAAATCAATGATTGATGTAGTATTTGTAGATGCATTATCAAATCCAATTGTTAAAATTTTACTTAATAAACCATATTCATTAAAAATTACTTTCATCATTCTATAAATATTTTGTGCAATATGTTGTTAATCAAAAACTCTAATGCAATAAGTCATTTTTGCATGTTCCATGATGCATCAATCTAATGACAAGTCACACTCATGTATGAGTGTTTTCGTCAATGGTCACTCCAAATATCAGAACAAATAAAAAGACGACTTTTAATATCTTTGACCGGCGTTGTCACACGCGTATAACGCAAGCGCACGTATCGTTCAAGTAGTATAAAAAGTATCGATCCCACGAGGACTTAATACCTAATCTATTAATTTATGAAGCCAAATTTTTACAAGTATCTAATGGATTGGTTGTTTGATTGAATGATGACTTGGATTGTGACTTGAAATTTAAAACAAGTAATAAAACAGCGTGTGAAAGTAGTTTGAGAAAATTCAGTATTTAGAAACTATCCAGGGTTTAGAATCTTTCCAATATTTTAAAAGATGAAGTGATTATTTTACGTTTGCGTAATATATCAGTTTATTAACCTGGAACACGAAATTATGTAAAAGCCTCTTCCGATGGTCAGATACAAATACCCAGTGTAACTTAATTAATCATATTCCTATGTCAACCAAGTTATCTGAATTCATTAAGATTAAGTTCCAATTATGGCTACCCCCGCCCGGACAGGTATATTCCTATCATGTAAGGAAATCTATTAAAGGGTTATCATTCCTCAAGGAAGATCGTGGGCTATTGAGTCTAGGGTTTAAACCTAAAATCCCTTTTCCAAGTTCATTTCAAGTTTACCGAATCAATCTTATTAATGGCCAGTTAACAAGAAGCATTAAGACTAAGGCTCAATAAATAAACCTTTATTTACCTTAAACCATAAAAATAACCCTTTATTAACCTGTGATATTGGAATTCATCACAACCCCAGATAACTGACTTAGTTATGACACATATTTACGGGTAGTAAAAGCTTAAATAAAATAAAAGACATAAAATAAATTGCTGGAAATTAAATACTGAAAAGTAAATGATGAAAAGTAAATGCTGAAAATTGAAATTAAATTGCTGAAAAGTAAATAAAGTAAAAGTACAATAAAAGTAAATGATGAGGTAAAAGGATCCACTTTTATTACTTATATTTTAGATATCTTCCTTAATATAATTACTTAATCTGAATTCATTAAGATTAAGTTTCAATTATGGCTACCCTTGCCCGACAGGTATATTCCTATCCTGTAAGGAAATCTATTAAAGGGTTATCTATCCTCCAGTTAACAAGAAACATTGAGACTAAGGCTCAATAAATAAACTTTTATATTACTCGAACCATAAAAATAACCCCTATTAACCTGTGATATTGGAATTCATCACAAACCCAGATAACTGACTTAGTTATGACACATATTTACGGGTAGTAAAAGCTTAAATAAAATAAAAGACATAAAGTAAATTGCTGGAAATTAAATACTGAAAAGTAAATGACGAAAAGTAAATGCTGAAAATTAAATTGCTGAAAAGTAAATAAAGTAAAAGTACAATAAAAGAAAATGATGAGGTAAAAGGATCCACTTTTATTACTTCTATTTTAGATATCTCCCTTAATATAATATATTAACTTTGCATGAAAATTACCAACCAGCCATATAGGTGGTATCCTCATTAAGTCAAATTAATAATAAATTACCAACCGACCAATCAGGCGGTATCCAGTTTAGTAAGGTTAAAACCAATTTCAATAATTACCAACCAACCAATCATGCGGTATCCTCATTAAGTCAGGTTTTAACTAGTTTATATATTATATTTAAGGGAGATTAATCTAAATATTAGTAATAAAAGCTTTACCTCTTATCCCAGCAAGGGGGAGTTACCTCCTCATTATTGAAAAGTAAAAACTGAAAATTAAAGAAAGAAAAGTATTGTGCGTTAAAAGTAAATTGCAAAAAGTAAAGACTGAAAAGTAAAGAAAAGAAATTGTGAAAGCTGAAATTAAATATTGAAAGCTGTAAATAAACAAGCAAGATACAATCTTCTTAGTATTCTTAAGGAATTACATAGAAGAAGATATGAATTCAAATCTGAAAATTCGGCCTCAATTTATAGATTTTTTTTGGTCATGCGCGTCGCGACGCGCCGTAATTTGCGGCTCATAACGCAGAGATGGTGACACGTGGCCGACGTCTTTGGCTGAGATGGTGACACGTGACAGAGCTGAATTATTACTCAATAATTGTGTTGACGTGGCAACTTTGAATTTGAATTATTGTGCTGACGTCATTGATGACGTATGTGCTGACATGGCGCCGACGTGGCGATGATGATTGTCGTCGGCACATGTGATGATGACACGTGTCCAGCGTATGTTAGCATGATTTGCTATGATGTTGACACGTGCAGGTGCATATTAGCAGGATCCGGCGCACATTAGCAAGATCAAACTTCTCAGATTTTGACACGTGTCCCGGCGTATTTTAGCAGGCTCCCGGCGCACGTTAGCGATCGCGACGCGCAAAATTACCATTTTTTCCATTTTGTATATTTTTTCACTAATTTAGCCCCAAATCACTCCAGGGAGTCCTGAAACTTTATTTATCTACAAAATAACACAAAATACATCAAAATATTCACAAAACTCAAGAAACTATACAAAATATTAGGTCAAATGAGTGAGAAATATTGATATTTTTACCACTCATCAATCTCTAAATGTTTCATTTAAAATAATTTTACCATCTTTGTATAATTTAAAAATTTGACGTTTTTGTTGTATTTCGAGTCATTCTACAAGCAGCCGGATTTAGAGCATTTTGAACAGTGAACGTAATTAGTAAAAGTAATTTTTCACCAAAACTTAAAGAAAGATGTGTCATACAAGTTAACTTAGCAAATTCTTTTGTATTTTTAGCATCGGAATATTTAAATAAATCTAAAGAACTCGTACCTCTACTAGATGATGCGTACCTGGCCATTTCAATTTGCGTCGTATCAAGTCCAAGCTCAACGTGATAAGCGAAAAATATATCAATATTTACCGCCCCTTTTACTTAATATTTATATATTTTCTCGAGATTTGTGAATATTTTGATATGTTTTATGTTATTTTGTAGATAAATAAGATTTCATGACTAATTGGAATCAAATCAGGGACAAAATAGCGAAAAACAGACAAAAAAGGCAAACTTGGAATTCTGCGTTGCGATGCGTTGACGTAATTATGTTGTCGACACGTGTCATCATGACGTCAGCCTCAATTACTATTTTGCCGACACGCATCATCACCACGTCATCACATGTGTCAGCATTTGCGTCATCGCCACGTCATCATGACATCAGCACAATAATTTAGCCCGCCGACACGATTCATTACTTATGCCAGCATGACGTCAGCGTCGCGATACACAAGCCTTCACGCGTCACGACGTCGAGCCAATAATTCAGCCGACAACCACATGTCATCATCTCATCAAAGCCGCATACCGTGTCACGAATCAATGGCTCGTCGCGACGCACAAGCTTCACGCGTTGCGACGCGCAAACCAAAAATTTGCCTATAAATTGAGGCCGAATTCATTTGAAATTTTCATACATTCTTCTGGGGATTTCCTTAAGAATACTAAGAAGATTGTATCATGTTTGTTTATTTACAGCTTTCTTGTATTTAATTATTATTTTAAGCAATAGATCTTTCTTTATTTTACTTTAAAGTATGAGTAGATAACTTCCCTTTGATGGGGTGAAAGGTAAAACCTTTATTATTATAATTTAAATTAATCTCCCTTAGTTATAATATATAAATTATCTTAAAACATGACTTAATGGGTGACAGGCGTAAACACACATATAACGCAAGCGTACGTATCGTTCAAGTAGTATAAAAAGTATCGATCCCACGAGGACTTAATACCTAAGTTATTAATTTTATGAGGTCAAATTATTACTAGTATCTAACAGGTTGTTTAATTGATTTGAAATGACGACGATTCTAAATTAAAGACAAGTAAATAAAACTGTTCGAAAGTAGATTTTAAGAAAATTCAATATTAAAAACTATCTAGGGTTGTGATTTATTCCAATATTATTTAAAGATGAAGTGGTTATCTTATAGTTGGGTAATATATTGATTTATTAACCTGGAACACTAATTTATGTAAAAGCCTCTTCCGATGGTCAATTACAAATACCTAGTATAATCCAATTGAACCATATGTCTATGTCAACCAAATTACCTAGATTCATTAAGATTAAGTTCCAATTATGGCTACCCTCGCCCGACAGGTATATTCCTATCCTGTAAGGAAATCTATTAAAAGGGTTATCTATCCTTAAGGAAGATCGTGGGCTATTGAGTCTAAGGTCTTAAACTTAAAATCCCTATGTCTAGTTCATTTTAAGTTTACCTAATCAATTTAATTAATGGCCAGTTATTAAAGAGCATTAAGATTAAGACTCAATAAATAAATCTTTATATTACCCAAATTATAATCTAACCCTTATAACCCGTGATATTGAAATTCATCACAACCTAGATACTAACTTAGTTATGACACATAGCTAGGGCTAGTAAAAACTTAAAAGTAAAAACCATAAAGTAACAGTGCTGAAAAGTAATTGCAGTAAAGTAAAAGCTTAAAAGTAAAATAAAATAAAATGCTAAGGTAAAAGGAATTATTTCTACTACTACTTATTTAGATATCTCCCAGAAAATAAATATATAAACTTGTGATAATATTTTACCAACCGACCAATCTGGCGGTATCCTGATTAAGTCAAATTAAGTCCAACCAGCCATATAGGTGGTAATATTTGTCCATAATCCAGCCATAAAGGCGGCACCAAAATAAATTTACCAACCGACCAATCTGGCGGTATCCTTGATTAATCAGGTTCAAACCAACAGAAAATAAATTTACCAACCGACCAATATAGCGGTATCCTTGATTAATCATGTTTTAAACCAAATTAAATTGAATTGCCAACCGACCAATATAGCAGTATCCTTTATTAATCAGTATTTTAAATAGTAAATATATTATTTTTAAGGGAGATTAATCTAAATAGTAACAGTAAGAATTACCTTTCACCTTAGCTAGGGAAATTACCTTTATGGTAAATAGTAAAAACTATAAAATAAAGAAAGTAAATTATTATTATTACAAAACGTAATAAAAATTAATTAGAAAAGTAAAAAATTAAAAACTAAAGATTATAGAGAGAGAAACTCTCTTTTTACACGGAAATAAAAGAGAGAGAATTGGTCTCCAAAATCTGAAATTCGCGCTGAATTTATGAAAAATTTTGGCTTCAGCGTCGCGACGCTGGAATAGTTCGACGTGGCACGCTGAGGAGGCGACACGTGGCACGGCGGCTGACTGTTCACGCGACACGTGGCAAGGCGGCTAAGACTCAATTATTGTGATGACGTCATTGATGACGTCATGCTGATGTGGCGCTGACGTGGCAAGGCGGCTGACTGTTCAATTGTCGGCACCATAGGATTGCGACACGTGGTGACACGTGTCACGCTGTGTGATTGGCTGTGCTGATGTGGCAAGTTGACTTGGTGACCTTGTGACGTGGCGCTGATGTGGCGCTGACGTGGCAAGGCGGCTGACTGTTCAATTGTCGGCACCATAGGATTGCGACACGTGGCGACACGTGTCACGCTGTGATTGGCTGATGCTGATGTGGCAAGTTGACTTGGTTGACCTTGTGACGTGGCGGATGACGTGGCGTGACACATGGCGAAGTTGACTTTTTGACCGATGACATGGCTGATGACGAGGCGACACGTGTCAATCTGAGTGTCGGCAGCATATGTTGATGACACGTGGCACGGCGCACGTTAGCAGATTGGCTGTGATGGTGACACGTGGCACGGCGC